>CP135543.1:5895034-5917568 GCA_032402905.1 Khaya senegalensis
TGTTTATATTATTTAGAATTTTATCAAAATTCTAAGATCTAGTTGTTCATACACCAAACTAAGTTTGTGTTTGTCATATATGGTTGAATCCTTGGCTTAATTCCTCACACTGCGCATTTTTCCTTTTATATTTTTAATATTTGGTTTCGGATCTGGTTAACCCGGATCTATTATCAGAGTGATATGTAAATAATATATAATAAAATAATAACAATGACTGTAACAGAGTAACAGGATGTTAGGAAGAAAAAAGAAAAGAAATCAGGACTGTTGTCTTCCCAAAACAAAATTGATCAATGGTAGGGTGGATCTAAAACCCTTCTCAAAAAGTACATGAATAGTTTTCTATAGAATTTATATGATAATCAAAAAGGTATATATGAATTTTCTTCTAAAATCTGGTTTAAAAAAGTAATAACTTGATGTTTTGATATTGTAAAACTCTTATTGGTTGAGCTCCTTCTCGTTCTCCGGAACAGGCTATGGATGGAGAAGAAATTCCTGATACAGCCAATTATACAGACACATTTTCAGAAGCTGATGATGGAGAACTGTTACCTGATGATAAAGATACTGAAGATGATGTTCCGACCAACGAAAATAATGGTCAGGAGGAGCAAACTCAACAATTGGAGAATGATGAGCAACTACTCACAAGGTCAACCAGAAATCGCAATCTGTCTACATGATATCTATCATCAGATTATATCCTTCTTACAGAAAAGATTGAGCCAGAAAGTTTTCATAAAGTGTTGGCTCATAAAGAAAAGCCAAATAGATGAAATATATGGAGGAAGAGATGAACTATCTCTTGAAAAACAGAGCTTTCTGACGAAAGGCCTTAAGGAACAAATAGGTGTTTAGAATAAAGATGATAGCCATGGTAATCCCTTGAAATACAAAGCTCAGTTGTGGTCAAGGGATTCGGACGTAAGAAAGGCATTGCTTTTGATGAAATATTGTTGGATCTTTGAAGAACTTAAGCCTATCGAATTGTGATCAAGAATGGCCAAGAAAACAACCCCAAACAATGTATTTCACAGCTATTTACAGATGCAGCAAGAAGACAAGTATCCAGCAAGTTTTGTCAATGAAACTTCACCCAGAAACAAGAGAATTTAACAAGAACAAACAGCAATAACATCAAACACCAGAAATACGTGGTTCAGCCTTCAAGGCTTACATCCACAAGCAAACAACAAGCAATCTTTTTATTGAATGAACCAAGAATTACAGAAGAACATACAGGTAAATCAACACTTCTCAGATTGCAGAGTCCAGCACCTCTTCAACACAAGAAATCAAAGAATTTTGCCTCTCTTCTAAGCTGGAAAACCTATCTTATTTCCTCTTTGTCAACTGTACATTTATACTAGCTCTCAAGCTGTAACTAACCTTGAATTCTTAAAGTTGTTGGTGTCACTTTCAGTTGCAATTTGCCAGTTGCACTAATTAATTCTAACCTATGCCAGCTGATGTTGTAACCAGCCCTTCAATTCTCCACCTTGGTTACAAATTTGCTTGCTATCCTTGCGAAACCTTCAAGTCTATTAATCATCATTTCCAACAACTAAATCTAAGCAATGCTTAAACTTAGATACTGTCAATGACTTAGTAAGCATATCTGCAGCATTGTCATCAGTGTGAATCTTATCCAGCCTAATCAATCCTTTTGTTACTTCATCTATGATAAAATGAAACTTGGCATCTATATGTTTTGTTCTTTCATGATACATTTGATTTTTGCTCAAATGTATTGCACTTTGACTATCACACATGATGCACACTGATTTTTCCTTTAAATCCAGTTCTGCAACCAAACCTTCTAGCCATTTGGCTTCCTTAATTGCCTCTGAGACTGTAATATATTCTGACTCTGTAGTAGACAATCCTACTACATGCTGTAAATTTGATTTCCAGCTAACTATGCAGCCATAGAAGGTCAATAAATACCTTGTTCTAGATCTTCTTCTATCTAAATTTCCTGCATAACCTACGTCAACATATCCTTGAAGCTTATTCTTTACATCCTTGTCAATTTCATAAAGCAAACCAACTCTGGAAGTACCTCTCAAGTATCTTAGAATCCATTTGACAGCTTTCCAATGTTGTCTTCCCGGATTAGTCATGTATTTACTTACCATACTTACTGTATAAGCCAAATTTGGCCTTGTGCAAATCATGGCATACATTAAACTCCCAATAGCATTTGAGTAAGGTACAGAAGTTATCTGATTCTTATCTTTAGCTGAAATTGGACTATCTCTTGCAGATAATCTGAAATGAGCTGTTAGAGGATAGTTTATAGATTTTGCATTCATCATATTGAACGTCTCAAGAATTTTGGATATATACCATTCTTGTGATATTACCAATGCATCTACATTTCTATTTCTCTTGATGTTTATGCCTAAAATTTTTTTGGCCTCTCCTAATTCTTTCATTTAGAACACTTCCATGAGTTTTCTTTTCAGCTTCCGAATTTTAGTTTTCAACTTACTTATAATGAGCATATCATCAACATAAAGTAGAAGGTAAACGGCTTTATCACTTTCAACATGCATAAAGTACACACAATAGTCATAAGAACTTCTTTGGTGCCTTTGTTTGACCATAAAATCATTAAACCTTTTATGCCATTGTCTTGCAGACTGCTTCAAGTCATAGAGTGATTTTTTCAGCAGATATACCTGGTCTCTCTTCTTATTTGACTTGAACCCCTCAGGTTGCTCTATCAGGATTTGTTCTTCAAGTTCACCATGTAAGAAAGCTATCTTCACATCCATCTGCTCAATCTCAAAATCAAACTTTGTTGTCATGGCTAATAACACTCTTATGGAACTAAACTTTACCACATGAGAGAAAATTTCTGTGTAATCAATCCCTTCTTTCTGTGTATATCCTTTTACTACTAATCTGGCCTTAAATATCAAAGGATCAGTGCTTGTAATTCCTTCCTTAATCTTGAAAATCCACTTGCTGCCTACTATTTTTATCCCTTTTGGTCTTGGTACCAAACACTATGTTTCATTTTTTAAGAGTGATTTTATTTCATCACTTATTGCTGCCTGCCAATCTTTCTTATACTTACTGTGTATTACTTTTTCAAATGTTAAAGGTTCATTACCTAAATACTCTTGCATAATAATCAAAGCATATGCTATTAAGTCACATATCCATCCCTCATGGGTGCTTTGATAGCTTTATTTTTATCTCTCTTGTTAATTGATAGTCATCAATTTTTGATTGTTCTGTTTCAGGTTCAGCTCCCATGTCTTCTACGCTTTTTTCATGGTTTGTTTGAGACTCCACCTCAATCTATATTACATCTGTACCTTGTGCCCTTTCTTTGTGTTACAGATGAGTTTGTCCTCCATCATTGAACTCACTAGGTTGCTTAAAATCTAGCATACTTTGCTTATTGAAAATCACATCCCTGCTAATGATACATCTAGGTGGATTCATGTCAGTACACCAGAGTTTGAAGCCTTTCACACACTCAGGATATCCTAAAAATACCTCTTTCAATGCTCTTGGTTCCAATTTACCTTGCCTTATGTGTGCATAAGCTGGACACCTGAAGACTTTTAAGTTTTGGTATTTTGTAGGCTTGCCACACCATACTTTTTGTGGTGTTTTACCTCTTAATGTTTTAGCTGGACTTCTATTAATCAAGAAAGCTACAGTGATTAATACTTTTGCCCAAAAACCTTTTGACAACCTTAAGTGACTTAGCATGTACTTAACATTTTCAATGATAGTCCTATTCATCTTTTTAGCAACCCCATTTTGTTGTGGAGTCATTTAAACAGTTCTGTGTCTCATAATCCTTTCTTATTACAGGAAATATTAAATTCCTTACTATAAAACTCAAGTCTATTATTAGTTATAAGAACTTTAATCTTTTTCTTTGATTGCTTTTCTACAATGTTTTCAGTTTTTGAAAGTTTCGAATACTTGTTTTTTTAACTTCAAGATATATACCTACAATTTCTTGGAAAAATCATCAATTAGTGATAGAAAGTACCTACTTTTACCCATTGATTTTATCTAAGATGGCCCTCACAAGTTAGCATGTATGTATTCCAAAGTATCCTTGGTCATATGTTTGCCTTCTTTAAACTTAAACTTGCAGGTTTTTCCATACACACATTCCTTACAGAAGTCTAGTCTAGAAATTTTATTTGAGCTTAGTAAGCCTTGTTTGCATAGCTTTTTCAAAGCCTTAAGACTAATATGCCTCAATCTCAAATGCCATAGCTTTATTTTATCAGTTTCTTTGCTTGCTAATATTGAGACTAATACTGGCAATATTTCACCATTAAGAACATATAGTCCATTGTTTAAAGTTCTTTTCATAATCACCATAGATCCTTTTATGACTTTCAGTGTCCCTTTCTCTGTTTTAAATGTGTAACTGGATTTGTCAAGCATTCCCAAAGAGATTAAATTCCTTTTCAACCCAGGAACATGCCTAATATTGTGTAACTCTATTACTAAATTATTAGTCATTTTAATCTTAACCTTTCTAGCACTAGTTACATCACAAGAGACATTGTTTCCCATTAAAACCTTTCCCCTATAGCTTGAATCATAAGAAACAAATGAATTCTTGTTAGGGCACATATGAAATGAATAGCTTGAATCCAATAACCACTCACCTCCAGTTCCACTATATGATGCCACAAACAGCTTTACAGTTTCGACATCTTCATAGGAGGAATTGCTGTCTTCTGATGCTACTATGGCATTTGCAGTATTATTTTTAGATTATTTTTGCTTTGATTTTCCTTCTGGATAGTCTTTCTTGAAATGACCTTCCTTATGGCGTTGAAAACACTTGAATTTCTTATTTCTTAACTTTAATCTTTGCTGGTTCTTTTCTTTGGATGTTCTTTTCTCTGATCTACCTCTTGTTGCGTGTAATTTACCTTAACCTGCTTCATCTTTCTTCTTAAGCTCCTTCGAATTTAGGACTGCCTTTACATCCTACATGGATATTGTATCTCTTCCAAGAGTCAGTGTATCTACAAAGTGTTCATATGAATCTGATAGTGAACTTAGTAACAATATAGATTGGTCTTCATTCTCTATTTTAATGTCAATGTTTTCAAGATCAAGAATGATTCGATTAACCCATCCAAACGATCTCTTATTGAACACCATTCTTTTAATATAAAGGTATAAAGTCTTCTTTTCTTGTAAAGCCTGTTAGTAAGAGACTTTGCCATATATTTCTCTTTTAGCTTCTTCCACAATCTTGTAACTGTGGTATTCTTGGATACTTTACGTAAAACTCCATCTTCTAAACTCAGAACCAGTGCACTGTGAGCCTTGTTTAATATCTCTTTTTTTTTTATTTTTTATTTTTTATTTTTTTTATTTAGACTTTCTGGCATTCTTTCTTCTTCGAGCAGTGCATCTTTTAGCCCTTCATGTACCAAGAGTACTCTCATCTTGATTTTTCATAGGTGAAGTCATTTTCTCCATTAAATTTCTCCAATTCAAACTTCGGTTATGCCATTCTTCAATTACACCTCTAGCTCTGATACCACTTTATTGGATCTTTGAAGAACTTAAGCCTATCGAATTGTGATCAAGAATGGCCAAGAAAACAACTACAAACAATGTATTTCACACAGCTATTTACAGATGCAATAAGAAGATAAGTATCCAGCAAGTTTTGTTGATAAAACTTCACCCAAAAACAAGAGAATTTAACAAGAACTAACAGCAATAACATCAAACACTAGAAATACGTGGTTCATTCTTCAAGGCCTACGTCCACGAACAAACAACAAGTTATCATTTTATTGAATGAACCAAGAATTACAGAAGAACATACAGCAAATCAACACTTCTTAGATTGCAAACTCTAATACCTCTTCAACTCAAGAAATCAAAGAATTCTACTTCTGTCTTTTAAGCTGAAAACCTATCTTATTTCCTTTTTGTCAACTGTACATTTATACTAGCTCTCAAACTATAACTAACCTTGAATTCTTGAAGTTATTGGTGTCACTTTTCGTTGCAATTTGCCAGTTGCACTAACTCTAGCCTATGCCAGCTGATGTTGTAACCATCTCTTCAAATATTATGTCTGGTGGTGAAAATATCTTTAATTAGATTAATCTTGGGATTAACAGCCAACCTAGATCTCAAGATTTAATAGATGTATGTCAAGGCTGCATTATTTCACAAAGACTTAAAAGAAGAAATCTACATGCATCAACCTGAAAGTTTTAAAGCCAAAAGGAAAGAACAATTGTCTGCAATAGAGACTTAAATAAAGAAAAGACTGTATGGTTAAAGCAGGATCCATGCCAATAATACCACAAATTTGATTCAATTATGATGAATTACAAGAATAGAATAACAACAGTTATTTCTTATGTCTGCGTCAAACAATTTTTTGATGGTAAATTCATTGTTTTTGGTTAATGACTTACTTCAGCCAAACAAATTTTGAAAGTGAAATTCTTTCGAGATAGGAGGTCCAAAAGGTTATGGCTGTCACAGGAAAAATATGTTGAACGGCTACTTAAAAGGGTTTTTTTGGGCAAAATGCAATGAAATGAAAAGGTACAAATATAAAGTGGTATTATACAAGAGATCATGTATGAGTTTAAAAGTTTGCGTTATGGTTAGAGGTACAAAGCTAATTTAGTGATGTAATGGCAAAGACTAGAAGTGGAAGGAAAAATCCTAATTAAGATATGTTCTTACATAATTATTTTAAGTCAATATGATAATTTCAAATATAAGAATAAGATCAATAAATTTTGCAAGATATAGCTTAGCTTGAATGATTAGTTTTAAGGCGACTATGTAATGATCTTTTATCTATTTTTATGACTAAATTCATAAATTTAGAAAAATACGCGTATAAGATATATGTATTCAAAAACTGTCTTAATTCTTATTTACTAATTAATATTATTTGTATGATAAATATAGTATTTCAAAGTAATCAATAGTTTAATTTTATTTGTTAAAATGAGATAAACTTGATAAAACTATATGTCGTCAACCAAACTATGTATTGCTTTTAATTACTAGAAAAATTTTAATAAATGTTCGCTTTGGCTTTTGCTTTTGCCAAAACATCTAGCAACATATGTAAATAATTAAACAATGATAATTGTCAATCTGTCATGTTAATCTATAAGCAATACATATGAGAGGTTGAACTAACAAGACACACATGCTAGTTAATATTTTACCAACCCAATTTATTATTTTTTCCCACATCTATATAAGGTGGTAAGAGATGAAAACTATGCATGTCTATAAACTAATTGCTTTCTTTATGGTTGATTGATAACAGTTTTGATCATCTTATTTTCTTTAATGCTAAATAGTTCCAACAATGGCTTATCTCCTCATCGCATCATTTATTTTAGCAATTCTGTTAATCATTTTGTTGTCAATGAGTTACAATATTCATCTGGTCAGTGCTCGACATCTTATAGAGACAACGTTGTTAGAAATACCAAAACCTCAATTGCCCGAGCTGCCTAAGGTTGAATTGCCATCATTACCTTACCTTTTTAAACATGAATTGCCTGAGATTCCAAAGCCTAAGTTGCCATAAAAGCCTGAATTGCCTAAGATTCCAAAACTGGAGATGCCAAAAAAGCCTGATTTACCCAATATTCCAAAACCTGCGCTGCCTAAAGTACCTGAATTGCAAACTTTTCCTTACCTTCCTGAGCTTGCAAACCCCAAAATGCCTACCTTGCCAAGTCTTCCTCAAGACATCCCAACTCACTTAGTCACTAATCCTTGATTTGGAATTCAAATTTTTAGTGAACTTGATCCGATTCTCAATTGCAAAAAGCATACCATTGAATTTGTGCTGTTTTGCTTTGAGTTGTTCTAACGTGCTTTGCATTATTATTATTATTATTATAATTATTATAATTATTATAATAATAATAATTATTATTAGTAGTTTGCAATGTTTCTTTCATAATGGATATGATTCATGTATTTTATTTTCTTTAAATGTTGCTGCATTAGCTTGGCACGATTAAAGTGTTGTAGTGTTTTTTTTTTTTTTTTTATAATATATAATTCTCATAATATTGTGATCTTTAACCAAGAAATTAATCTATTAATGCCCTTGAACACAAATAGCTTAAGGCCTACGTCCTCATATCAAACACCAATAAGCTTTTCATTGATGAGAATAAAGATACAAAGGTCTAAAGAGAGCTCATAGTTTTACAAAGAACTCAAGAACACAAATCGGATACCTATAGACTAAAAAATCGTCCACGAAAGTAACCAATTCAACTAGCCTTTTATACTTTATTTCATGACCTTTAATTAATCAACAAACTAGCAGAAGACAACAAACTGGAATTAGCCATGTCATTTAAATTTTGCTAAGCTCACCCCATAAAAGTGTTGAGAACACCCTCCAACATTTCTCCACCTTGTTTGAAGATTTTTTCACTTTCAGTAATGCTAATCCTTCATTCTTTTTAAAATCTAGCTTTCAATACCTACTAAAGGTAAGCAAAACTTGAACTTCACAGATGCCTTTGTGAGCATGTTAGATGGATTGAAATCAGTGTCAATTTTTTAAATTTTCACAAATCCTCTTGCAATATCTTCTCTAACAAAATAATGTCTTACATCTATATGTTTGGTGCTCTTATGAAAAACCTGATTTTTAGTGAGATGGATAACACTTTGACCGTCATAATTGACTATTACAGCATCCTGATGCATCCACAATTCATTCGCAATTCTCCTTAACCACAAAGCTTCCTTCACAACTTCTTTTATGGCAATGAATTCAGCTTCTTAAGAGGATAATGCAACAATTAACTATAGATTTGTCTTTCAACTAACTACACATCCATTAAGACTAAAAAGGTACCCTGAAGACCTTCTGTTATCTCTTTCACCTCTAAAGTTTTAAGTCTACAGACCCAATTGCCTATTGCTTTTGATTTTTATCCTTTCCATATACAAATCCATATTTTAGTGTGTTCGTTAAGCACCTTTGAATCCACTTAACTATACGTCAATATTTTTTACCTGTATTTGATATGAACATACTAACAACACTTATTGCATATGCTATATTTGACCTTGTACACACTATGACATACGCCAGACATCCACAACTTAAGCATAAGTAATTTTGACCATGTCAACTTTGCCTTTATCAGTTGTTGGATATTGAGAAATAAATAACTTGAAGCGAACTGCCAAAGGATTTTGAACTTGTTTTGAATTTAGCATTTCAAACATAATCAACACCTTTTCAACATATCTTTCTTATGATAAGAATAAAATTCCACTCTCTTTTCTTCTAAATCTTTATTTCCAAAATTTTATTTGCACCCCCTAAATTCTTTATTTCGAACTCACTATCGAATAAGTCTTTAACTTATCTATTTCATGTCTCATTTTACATGCTATAAGCATGTCATCAATATATAAAACCAGATAAATGGCTCTACCTTGTTTCAACTCCTTATAATAGACATAACTATCATATTTGCATCTTTTAAGGCCATGCTTTGTAATGAATTGATTAAATCTTCTATATCAATGACTTCTTAAGTAAGCAAACATGATTTTCCTTACTAGATAACAAAATTTTTCTGTTTGGTGCATCAAAATGGTTTCTTCAAGCTCTCCATATAAAAAAACTATCTTGGTATTTATTTGATCAAGTTCTAAGTTCAGAACAGCCATTATTGTTAACAATGTTCTTATTGAACTATGCTTAATCACAAGTGAGAAAATTTCATTATAATCTATACCTTCTTTCTATATAAAGCCTTTTGCCACTAAACTTGCTTTTTATTTAAGTAAATTAGCAAATGAACTTATTTTCTTAGTCTTGAATATTCATTTGTAGCTGACTATCTTTTTATTTTAGGTTTAGGAACCAAAATCTAGGTTTTGTTTCTTCTTAATGATTCAATTTTCTCTTGTATAACCTTTTTCTATAGTGTATTTTCTTTGCAACACATTGCCTTTTTATAGGTTTTAGGATCATTTTGTGTCATTGATTCAATAGTTGTTAAAGTCAATGATATCATATCTATATATACATACATGTTAGATGATCTAATGGTTTTTCTTTCCCCATCCTTTGCAAGATTATAGTATTGTAAATCACTTGATTGCATTCCAAAATCATGTGAAGAATCTATATTGGTTTTCTTATAAATTTTTTTCTATTATGGTGATTTTCTAATTCAAACTAAGCCCAACTTTTTTTATCACTACTGATTTCTGCTATGTTATCTACATTATCTACGTTATGCAATGCTTTTTAATTAAACACATCATCTTTGAAAATGATACATTTGGATGGCCTTCCATTAGAATATTAAATATTATAAGATATTCAACAAATAAACCTTTGACTACCCTTGCATCAATCTTTCCCTGCCTTAAATGTACATTAGTTAGGTAGCCAACTACTTTCAAATTATTATATTTTGTAAGGATTTCACTCCAAATTTCTTTTTGTAACTTTGATCCAATTGTAAATGAAGGGCTTTTATTGACAAAATAACATGTAGTAGTGACTACCTCAGCCCAAAACTTTATTAGCAATTTAGAATAGGCAACCATGCATCTTACCTTATCCATTAGTGTTTTGTTCATTTTCTTAGTAAAGCCATTTTGCTAAGGAGTATTCACCACAGTTTTGTGTCTAGTAATTCCATACTTTTTGTAAAATTTTTCAAAAGTACTATTATAAAATTATAATCCATTGTCTGTTCTTAGTCTTTTTATCTTCTTTCCAATTTGGTTTTCTATTAAAACCTTCCATTCTTTGAACTTTTTGAAGGCTTAGTCTTTGGTCTTAAGAATATACACTTATACATTTTTTGAAAAGTCATCTATCAAAGATAAGAAATACCTTCCTTGGCTGAGGGATAGTACCTGTACAGGTCCCTAAAAGTCCATGTGGATATAATTTAATGTTCCTTTTGTTCTATGCTTAGCTTTATTAAACTTGACTATATAGGTCATGTTAAGTACACAAGTTTCGCAAAACTTTAGATTTCCAATCTTTACTCCTTCTAATAACTATTGTTTATTAAGTTCCTTCATACCCCTCCCACTTATATGTCCAAGCTTGAGATGCCATAGCTTGGTTTCATCAATTTTTGTTTCAATAATTATAAAAGTCATACCATCTATAGAAGATCTTAAGAGTACATATAAACTATTCTATTTTATTCCTTTTATAACTACCATTGAGCCTTTAGTTATCTTTAACCCACCTTTCTCAGCTTTAAAGCTATAACCTAAAACATTTAACAGGCTTAAGAAAATCAAATTTCTTTTTAAATCAGGCACATGTCTTACCTATTGCAAAATTCTAATAATCGTATCATATAATTTAATTCTTACATCTCCTATTCCTATAACTGAATATGTTATATTATTGTCCAATAATACCTTTCCCTTATTGATTTCATGATAATTAGTAAATGGATTTCTAAAAGGGTACATATGAAATGAACAACCAGAATCAAATATCCACTGGCCTTCTATTTTGTTCTCTAAGGCAATAAAAAGATTAACAATAGCATTATTTTGCTCCACTTGATGATTTAGAATTTGATGTTAAACTGGATGCAATAATATCATTGCTTTGCTTTTCTTTTCTTTTGCTTTTTAACCTTTTTCTTCTTTTTGGGCCATTTCCTTTTAAAGTGCCATTCCTTATTACATTGGAAACACCTTTTTTCTTATTTTTAGATTTTGATTTGCTAGCATTGTTCTCTTTTTCACTTCTTTTTCTGGCAGTAAGACCTTTATCATTGCTTGATTCTTTGGCCTCTATTTTCTGCAATTTTTTGGTGTTTAATGTTGACTTCACATCTTCCATTAAGCGAATCTCTCTATCAAATAAAAGTGTACAACAAAATGCTCATAAAAGCTTGGCAAAAATGTAAATAACATTAATACTCAATCTTCATATGCAATATTGATATCTATACTTTCAAGATTTGAAACGATCTTGTTATAGTTGTCAAGATGATATTGCATTGGGGTTTTTGACTGCTTTGTAAAATTATGCAATTGTCTCTTTTTGTAAAGTTTATTAACAAGTGATTTTATCATAAACAAACTTTCAAGCTTGAGCCACAAGAAGGTTGCATCATTTTACTTTGACACCTCTCTTAACACTCCATCCTTAAGACTTAGAATTATAACACTATGTACTTTCTTTAATATATCTTTCTTCTTTTTATTAGATAAAGATGCAGGCATATTCTTTTCACTTTCTAGGGCTTTTTCAAGACTTTGACGAACAAGAAGAGTTCTCTTCTTTAATCTTCAGAGGTTGAAATCAGTTTTAGTAGTTAACTTTTTAGTTTTGAACTTAAAGGAAGCCATGATTCCTTTAAAAACTTTACTTTGATACCAGTTTGTTACAATCTTTAACCAAGAATTAATTTATTAACAACCCTTGAACACAAACAGATCAATTGTAAAAGAAATGACCAAGAAATCAATTAAGCAATTAAAGAAAGAAAACACAAAATTACATGGTTCGGCTTAAGGCCTACATCCACGGATCAAACATTAGCAAACTTTTCATTAATGAGAACAAAGATATAAATGTTTAGAGAGAACTCCCAACTTCACAAAGAACTTAAGAATATTTAAATCGGATACCTACAATTTCAGAAATCATCCTCAAAAGTAACCAATTCAACCAGCCCTTTATACTCTATTTTATAACCTTTAACTAACTAAAAAACCAATAGAAGACAATCAATTGGAATTAGCCACATCATATAAATTTTGCTAAGCTCACCCCACAAAATTGTTGAGAACACCCTCCAACATATATATATATATATATATCTCTCTTGTTCATTGAGGTTTTTCAAATTCCATCTATCATGTGATTAAATTTGGAGCTTTTTTATGTGCATCTTATTCCATCACTTGAAGATAGAAAACCTTTAACCAATGTTACCACCATAGTGAAATGCAATGAATGTGTGACTGAAATAACTTTACACCTTTTTGATCTTGTTTGAATTACAAGAATCTTGTTTATTTGCAAAATCAAACACTAGCAATAGCACTTTCTTTTATTTATTTTTTTTCCATATTAACAATCATTGGTGGAAGAAAAATATATTTTGAAATTTATTTAATCCACAATAAACTAAATGAGATGGCAAGTAACAAGATTAAGCTTTAGGATTTGTAAGTTTTCTCAACAACAAATAGTTGATACCCAAATCATCACAAAATTAACCTGTACAGCCTCGTAATTTCTGGCCATAAAGACCTAACATTACTCCTTTACTTCACCACTCAATCTTTAGAAATCACCATCAAAGAATGGCTTTTAGCAATCGTAATTTCAGCTCATTACTTTTCTTTGTTGCTTTGGCATAGTCCTCTATAAATGCTGTAGTCGCAATCACAAAATGCATTATGGTATTAAAATTATGCAATTTACTTATGGTTATTTTAAATTGATCACAACAATAAATTTTGGGTAACATATAGCTTATGTGATTAACCAATTTTAAGGTGATGTGTTGCAATGATCGTTTCTCTATTAGTAAATTCATAAATTCACAGTAATCATTAATGAGACTCATAAGATAAATCTTATATTTCAGGAATAAAAGTAGCAGTTTAAACAAGGTAAATAAATCAAAGTAATTAATCTTAGTTAATCCTAGAATACTATAAGTTTAACATGAAAAGAGTGAATAAGTTGAAATATGAAAACATATTTAAAACTAATATGACAAAGAATCAATGCTAATATGGTAATAGTATTCAAGAAATTTCTTAATTAATAAGCTTCTACAGGTAGCAATGTAAAAAATTGTCCATAAATTTTAGCATGCCTTTAGGATTTATTAGTTTACTTTTTCTTAATTATTATATTTATTATCAAGGAGATAGCCGAATTGATTTGGAATTAATTCCACTCGCATTAACTTCTGAATAAACCATGAGAGAAATTTTTTTGAATTAAAAAAAATTATAGAAAATATTTTCATTTTTTACATTTAAAAAAAATGAAAATAAAAGGTTAAGATGTTCATTTTGCCTTGCACCCACCTTAGAAGAAATATCAAAAGAAGAAATTCTTTTGTTAAAAAAAAAAGATAAAATTTGTAAAGAGTTCTTTTAATTTTTATATTTAAAAAATAAAAAATTCTTTAATTGACATTTATCTGTGGGACCGGATGGGATTGGGTTCTATAAAACTGAAAAAAAAAAAAAGTAAAATGAAATTTGGATGATGTAAAACAATTCAGTCGAAACGGGGAATGAATTGTCATCATCATGAGTTTGTATATATCATCCTTTTGTCAATCAACCAGCATGTATCATCTTTTGACGCCTCTTGCTTGTTGGTTCACAGAACAATCAAGCTACCAAACAGAAATAATTAAAAAATGGCAACTGTCAATCTGCAATGCACATAAGAAGTTGAACTAACAGGACACATGCAAGTTTCTTTCTAACCTATGTTGTTACATATTATTTATTTATTCCTTTTGGTCGTACCAGCCCTAGCGGTTTTCCTCTTCTCACCTCTGTAAAAGGCCATAAGATAGTAAAACTATAGGCATAACCACAAGCTAATTGCTTTCTTTTCAATTGGTTGGTAACATTTTGAACCATCACTTGTGGAAGAACATTTTGAACCTCTAATGTAGGATGAAGATCGGAGTGATTCTGATGTCTCAGCAGCATCTCAGTCATCAGAAGAGGAGCTTGACAAGGATAAGACACATAAGAAATCACGAGGTCCTAGGTAAGTTGTTTGTAGCCTATTATTTGTGGGAGGGTATGCGTCTTTTTTTTTTTTTTTTCTTTCTTTTTCATCGTCTGTGCAAATAGTAGTTCTGTGTGAGTGGGTGTGCCAGTACACGTTTGCAGGTATATTGGAGAGTTGGGTGGGATATGGAATGCTTTTTTTCAGTTTGCTAACACTTACTAATCACTTCTTGTTTACTGTATGAAAATCCGTAGGTTGTATGAAGTTAAGGATGATCGCCATGCGGAAGCATTTTGGAACCGTGTATCACTTGCCAAAGAGGATGCTCTTCCTCTGGGAGAGAGAGTTAAGGCTCTCCAAAATGATCGACAGGCTTCCGGTATCCCAAGTGATGTGAAGTTGGGACCAGGAGGTTCGAGAGAGATTTCCTTCACCACTAGAAGCTCAGCCAAGTACAAGGAAGATGATGAGGACAAAGAAGCACGTCATGAAAAGAGGAGGGGAATTCAATCACTAGGGCTGAAGTCGGATAGAGCAGGATCATGGGGCAGTGGTCGAGGCCGAGGCCGTGGACGTGGCCGAGGTCGAGGACGCAGTCGTGGGAGGGGCGGGAGAGGAAGACGATGAGCTTATCTTGGTTTTTGTTGGTAATACAGCAAAACAGCAAACTCCCGGATAGCAAATTCGTTGCAATCAGACGTCTAATTTGTTTGGGGAAGTGCAGTTTTGCTACAATTTTGTAATGTCCTCTTTTCATCCCTCTTTTCATTTTGGTTTTTGAGGTGAACATTATTTGTTTTAATATATTTATTACATTTTTCTTGTAATGGAGAATAGTAAGTGTAGTATTTACAAGAATACTCTCCTCTCGCCTCAAAGATTAGTTAAATTTGAGGTTTGAGCTTGTGGTATATGAACATAAACTCATAAAATTTCAGAATTTTAATGTATACTACAATTTAGAATTGGTGAAGAGTAAGCATTAAAAAAGTGTTTGCTTGGTTTTACAATCGTTTGGGTGTGTGTACATAAAATAAATTTTAGCATCGTACTATGTATTCAAAATATTACTAATTAACTATTTTTTTTTGTTTTTTCTTTAACTTTAAGTGGTGTAACGATTACCAATTAAATGGAAAGTCGAGTAAAACTATTTTTATAAATAGAAGAATAGAATCAGAGAATGGGTAGAGAATTTGGAATCCATTGGTATAGAAGTACTCTTTAGTTTATTGTCCATGTTAGTGGATAAAATAGATGAAAAAGAACTAAATAATAAATAGGAATTTTGAAAGTGTAATAATAACAATAATAGTTGGCTTTTTGAGTTCTGGTAAAATTATAATAATTGATTTCGAATGGGATTGGGCCCTCAAGAATTAGGTGATAAGACAGCATTTCAGTCTTCAGAATTTAGAATAAAGGACTCCTTGGGTTGTTAACAAAAAAGGTTAAAATACGTAGATTATTATGCTTTAAAGTGACTAACAATGTTAGATTTATCCTTAATTCATTTTATTTTCTGTTTCCTTTTTAAAAGACAAGAAAATACTGAAACACAAAATCACAAAGGAAACCAACTCTTATTTAGCATTAACAGATCGTATAATCAATCAAATATGGAATTCTCATCCATATGTATGCAAACAAACTTAACTAGACATTCAAATCAATGCTCTCCCTAACTCAAAACATACCAAAATAAAAAAGAAAAACTAAAAAACACTGCTCAAATGTGTAAATATAGCTGTAAAGAGCAAATAACTTGAACTCTGAGATAGTCCCTGCTGACCTAAGGCTAGCTTCTACGTATAGCCACATACCCAAACCACAGCAAATCTACGGTCCATATAATTCAAGGGCTTTTGGTAGAAGGAGGTGGAGAGAAGAATGGGATAGAAGGAATTGTAGTTGGGATTGTAGGCATGTTTGGTAGAGGAGGCAATGCCACTTTTGGGAGAGTAGGAATTGTAGGCATACTTGGAAGTGGTGGCAGTGTCGGCAGTGTTGGCTTTGGCAACGTGGGCAACGTTGGTTGTGGCAGCGTAGGAATAGAAGGCAAAGGCGGCAACGACGTCGTTGGTCTGGGCAAAGGTGGCAATTGCAACAGATGGCGAGCTGCTACACCAACATCAATGGTCCAAAACGTCAAAGCCGCAAATAAAGCTAACATGATACTATATTTGCCAGAAGCCATTCCTTAGAGAGATATAAATCTTCAACTGGCAAAACAAAGAGTTGATTATCTCTTGAGGTTTGGGATATGAAATCAAGGATTAGGATTGGGCTTTAATAGCTAGAAAGCTATGGTGGTGAGTCAATGAGTGTGGTGATATGGCATGTATGGTTGGGAAAAATTTACAGACCCTTTTGAGTTTGATCTTGTTAGTTAACCATGCATCAGAAAAATGTCAAATGTAGGTGTGGTTGGTTAAATGAGTTTTTTATATTTAATTAATAATAATGTCAGAAGCATTTGTACGTAAGGAAGACCACTATTACTTATTTTTTTTTATTCGTACTTAATTATTCTAAATAAAAGAGGACAAATTGTAGAGCACCTTCTTAAGACCGAAGGAGAAATATTATAGTCTTGTGTCCTAGAGGACTTGGATCCACAGTGACAAATGCAGGTAATTCTGTATCAAGTTCTAACAAAGACATGTCTTGTTCGAGCAAAATCAGCCATGCACCGATGCCATTCCCTGATCTTGTATCCAGAAGAATGATAAAATTCAAGGACTCGGTAAACCAACTGGTTTGAGCCAATTACAAGACTCACCCACATAGGCTTTCCCCATCCAAAATCAATAGCATAAAAACAGAAATTACACCAACAGGTAAACGTAATTCTATGTGCTGCACTAGAACACTTGCACACTTCACCCTCTTCTTTGCACGGTACGAGTGGATGATTAATTTTTGTGAAAGCTCATTACAATTTTCTTAAATTTTTTTTGTCTTTTGTTTGGTGATTTTTTTATATTAACTTTTGAGGCGATAATATATTAACAATTATACTATTCTTGAAAAGTTATTTTTTCATTATTAATTATAAAAAAAATATTTTAAAAAATATATTCAATATTCTCAAATAACTTTTTATTATTGTGGCCGTTAATTAAAAAAAAAATTTATAATTTATACCTACTAATAAAAACAATTTTTTGTTATGAATATACTTGTTTAATATTTTTATTTTTAAAAGTGAATTTATAAAAATTAAAAAAAAGGTTTTATAAGACATTAAATTGTTATTTTTTTTTTTTTTAAGAATTTAGGAATACATTCTTATTAGTTTTAGGGTTTTTGGATATGGAGCATCAACATTCATATCATTGCCTTATAGGGTATATATTATAGTTTGTATAATATTTAATAACAGTAAAGCTCCTATCTTGGTTAGAATGATATCACCATAAATTGAAATTTAATAAAATATTGTTATTAAAATATAATGTTAAAATTTTTTAACAGAGGCATCCTTGTTACATGCAGTGACATTTATTTAATATTTACCAAATTAATTTTTGTAAACAAATTTAAAAAAGAAAAACAAATAAATTTGAAAGGCATCATTATTACAAAAATATATGAGTATTATTTTAATGTCATAATTAATATTATAATATTCAAAAATGATAATATTTACTTGGTAACGAGTTTAGATTGATAGATTCAATATGTGAAAGTTTTAATTTTTTATTATTTTTTTCTAACTCTCTTACGATTATGCAAAGTATTAAAAAAAAATAGTCATATTTCACACCATTAATAGATAAAAGTATTTCAAATTTTCATTAACTTAAATTACTTAATAGATGTGTGCCAAAAATCAACAAGGTATGTTCATTTATGTTTAGGTTGAAGGAGACCTGATAAACAAGGAAGTTAGCGTTCCAAGGGTTTTTTTGGGGGAGGTTAACAGAAGTTTGTTTTAATTATTCTTTTGGGAAGTTAACGGAAATTGATTTTTAGGATTTCTCATTTTAATTTATTTTATTTCACCAAACGGTAGGAATATGAAATTTCTGTAAAAGACCCTCTTGGTCAGGACTCTGGCGAAGCTTGACCCCGACATTCCTTAGTGGAATATTGACTGCAACCAAACAAATGAAATTTCAGTCAATCAATTGAACAAAGTATCATGCTGTTAGGCACTGACTTTGAAATTATTGCTTGCGGATAAATGAAAAATTGATTATTTGAAATGTTAAATTTATAACATATGACTTTAGATGGACAACTTATGACTTTTTGTTGGATTTGACACATGATATTTTACAGTTTTTAAGAGTTAAAATTTTATTTATTCATAATATTTTTTATTGAAAAACAAACCGCATCAATGTAGTTATTTTTCTTTTTGTAATAATTAATCGTAGTTGTAAGAAGTATGTAAAATTTTAACAGTAAATATGGTTAAAATTGTAGTGGATGCCTTAACATCTTCAATGCATTATAATCTCAAATAGATAAATTCCTAAATGCATGAACGATTGAAGAAGTATCTCATTTTTTGTAAACCAGAACAGGTGGCGGAGATCCAAGGAGTGGGAGACAATACTTTTAAATAAAGGATTATTTTATTTATTTTAAAAAATATATTTAATAAATTCTAATAATTAAATAAAAAAAATACCCTCTGATATTAGAAGGCACATAAATTGGCATTACTTATACTGTGCGACAATCTAAAACTTGATGGTAGATCAAAGTCAATTTTACTCTTATTTTTCGTAATTGAATTAAATGTTAAATTGAATTTGTTGGTATGGCCTCTGAAGCTTACTTCTCTGGCTTCGGATAGTGGAGGGACCAGTGGCAGAGTTATAGCAATTGGAGGAGATCGCATAATTTTTTTTTTCTTATAAAATATTTATAACTTAATTTAACATGTAAATATTTTATCCCTTAATTCATCAATTTATTTTAGAATTTTAATTCTCCAATTTTAGAAAATAATTATTTCACCCTAAATTTGTCAATTAATTTCAGAAATTGTCTTCTTAGTTTTAAAAATTATGCATTTTGCCCCAAATTTATGAATTATTTTATATTTTAGTACTCTAATTTTAATGCCAAGTTTATCAATTATTTTAAAATTTGGTCCCCAATTTTAGAAATTGATTAGTTCACCCCCTAATCTATGATTTAAGAAAGCAAAAGATTTGTTCAACCACACTTAAAGGATGATCATTTTACTTTTAAACTTACTAATATCTGACTTTCATGTACCTCTTAGCTGTTTGGAATGGGTTTGGGAAAAAAAAAAAATACAATAAGATGCTGTTGAATTTATAAACAAAAATAAATTAGATTAATTTTTATTTTTAAATTGTATTATATTAAAACATTTTTACACATAATTTGAACAGTACAATAATTTGTTAAACAATAATTACTTATTAAATAATTAATTACATTACATTATTCAAAATTAAATTTTCAGAAAATATATAAAATAAAAGTAAAGTTTTTAAACTTTGAAGAGGGTAGAATCTCTGGTTTGAGGGAAAAAGAACCCCTTATTTCTCCTTATTTTATCCAATAGAACAATAAATCATTATTCCTTTAAGTTCTTTCTTTTTTCTCTTCGTTCTTTCAACCAAATTTACACAAGAGTTTGTCCAATGTAATCTGATTTTCATACTGATTTTTTTTTTTAATGCATTGGATCATTGCATAGAATAAATCTAAAATAACCAAGAAAAATCAAATTTCATAAATAATAAATATTTTACATGCTATCAGCAAACAATCTTTAATTTTCCTTCAGTATTTCCCACGTTGTTCACTATAATTACCATAGCTCCTGTAACTATTATACTGTACTTTTTTAAAAGTTTGATGTTCTAAAATCCAGTTAGTTAGAAAACAATTAAAAAAAAAAAAAAAACTTTCAGTAGACAACTGAACTGCCTATTATATCAGGAAGTCCTACCAAGCTAAGCTACTATTAGTACAAGGGTTAATTTCAGAAACCATTGGCCGAGGGCTATTTACCGCCATTGTTAGAGGTTGTTACCTTAACTCTTAATTAACTTTTAAGTAATGCTTAATTGAGGGCTATTTATTCAAGCAAGCTCCGAAATTTCGGTAACCCTTGACTTTCTTTCAGTAATGGTATCCTTCAAGGTCCGTTGGTTTTTATAAGATAAAATAGAAATTAGATTTAAGATCTAATTACTTACAGTCATTTAACTGACTAAACATGATTTCCAAAAATTTATAATCAATTCAATGTCATTGATCATGTTCTGGTTTTATATAATTCACTGAAAAATTTAAAGTCAAAATTACTATGTAATATCACGAACTTAGTAATTATCTCAATTGTTAGATTGATTTGAAATAACGAACCAAAATTTGTCTCATCACTTTTAAATAATTCGTGCCCCCATTGATATTATTCAAGAAAGTGATAATTCAACGCTTAAGTAATTACCAGCTAATATACAATAAACCTTCAGCTGCCCAATTCGACAAATTGATGATCCGGCATAAGAATGATGGGACAATACTGTTGCACTGATTTTAAGACATTCAAACCAGAGTTCATATAATTTTTCGTCGTTGTCAAAATCGAACTCTGAAAGGACAACCCTAGCTAACTTCGAGTAGAATTTATTAGTTGTTCATTTTCTCATTTGCCCATAGCTTCATCTCAGCGACAATTAGCCTCTCCAGGTTGGTATAAGCAAAGAAAAACCAAGTTAATGAATTATTGGTTGCTTTTCATTCTGTTGACACAGCGAAGGCTAAACTAACTGATGAAAATGATAGACAAGAGCTTTATGAGAAATTCAGAATCTTAAATAAAACGGCACATTATAGTATTTAATAACACAATTTAATTAATAAAATAAAAAAATTTATTTATTAGTAATAAATAAAAAATGATAAAAGAATTTCTTACATTTTTTTTATTACATTATTAAATGATGATATTTTTCTTAATTTTTTTATTTATTATTATTAAATAAATTTTTTTCATTTCATTAATTTAATTTAAGACTTTGTCCAGCTTTATTATTAAATATTTGTGGTCCATCTAGCTAGTTTAAACTGTGCTATTAATCTTGTCACCATCACTTTTTCTTTGCCAACACAACACTTGAACGTCTATAAAACCTTGTGATGACTCCCTCATGCATTCACATACCTTATTAAGTTACCTGGTATAGTTTTGTGTACTTTAAAAAAGAATGGCTCCTTCATATTTCCCTTTTGCTTTATTTCTCATATTGAATATCCTGGGTATAGTCATGGGCACTCCAACAAGTCCATTGCCAGCTGATGATATTGATCTTATTCAAGTTGCTCTAAATTTGGAGTTTCTAGAAACAGAATTTTTCTTGAACGGTGCACTCGGCAAAGGACTTGATAGTGTAGCGCCACAATTAGCAGCAGGTGGTCCTCCTCCAAACGGTGCCAAAAAAGCCAACCTTGACTTTCTCACAAATCAGATCATCGAGGAATTTGGTTTTCAGGAAATTGGTCATCTAAGGTCCTGCTCCCAAATTTTCTTAATTTTCTTGGTTTAGGTTATACATAGAATATAATTAAAGTGGTTTTATGTTGACGTGAATATGGAGGTTTTGTTATTAATTGCATTATTTCATTCCATTCCCTTTGCAAGCTAATGTTGATCATTTGAAATTAATTCGATGAATGCTCTGTTCAGGGCTATTATAACATCAGTTGGAGGATTTTCAAGACCTCAGCTGGATCTCAGCTCTCAAAATTTTGCTATGATGTTTGACCAAGCGGTTG
>CP135543.1:5918068-5946858 GCA_032402905.1 Khaya senegalensis
TTCAATTATTTTTGTTTGGTTGCTTGATTTTTCTGTGAAACAAAGAGACGTTAAAAGATGATATGTACGAAATTATAATGACGATAATAGAAAGTTTATATTAAATTTATTCCTTGTTTTACAAAATTTTTTTATATTTACACTCTTTTTTTCATTTTTTTTTAGTTTAACATTGTCTAATTCTATTCAATTACAGAGATAAATATAAATTTAAGAATTTTTTATTTTTTAATATAAAAATTAAAAAAAAATGAAAACAAAATCTCAAAATTATCTTTTTTTTTTATCAAAAAAATTTTTCTTCCAAATTTTTTTGTGACATTGATGACAGTGAATCAATTTCTTAACCTTTTACTTATTATTTTCTTAAAATGTAAAAAATTAAAATTATTTTATGAAATTCTCGTTTTTTATTAAAAAAAAAATTATTCTTTTGAACATTTATTGCCATTGGTGCATGGAGAATAGACTCTTCGATTTCTTTTACTTTCACTGTATGATATTAAATCAATTAAGCTATAAATATGATTATTTAGGAAAAGTAAAATAAAAAATCCCCAAGGCTTGCTAAAACTTACGGTCCCTTTTTTACTAAGAAAATTCTTGAATACATATATAACCGACTGATTGTTCTGAATTTATTAATTTATTTATAAAGATGTGATCACTGTAACACGTCACGTTAAAAACCAGTCCCTCGCATAAGCTATATGTTGCCAAAATTAATAGTTGTGAGTAAATTTAAAATTATCATATATAAACGGTATAATATAATTTTAACACCACATTGCATTTTGTGATTAGATCATATGGTCTTAAAGTGACATGACAAGAACATGTCTCACTTAGAATTTTCTTTTTCAAGATACTAGATATCTACTAGTACTGACACTGTAACATTGCCCGGACGTCTGCTCGAGTGGCGATGGCGACATCGACTCCCACGAAGAGAGAGTGTGCTGGTCTATGTACTTGTCATCTTTGCGTTTATGTTACCGAATTAGATTTGTACCTCTTTCCACTTTGCCACAAAGCCATTTTCCTTTTAAAAATCACTATAGACTTTTGTGCAACATTCCCCATTTTTACTGCTTACTTTACGGATATTTGGCTAATCCGAATAGTATGGCTGGGCAAACAAATTAATATCCTGCAATGTTGGCAATCTTACTCTCAATATATAATGTTGCTTAGAGTTAATTTGTTTTATTTCAAATGATAAGAATTTTAAACATTTTTAATTAAAAACATTAAAAAAAAAAAAGATTGTTATTATTTTTATTATTTATTTAATGTAAAAAGTCTAAACGAGTTATTTAAATGTTCTCCTGAAAATTAGCTATATCTAATTAATCTATTTACATTCATACTCTTGTTAAACTATCATTTTTTTTTTATTTTGAAAAATGTTCTTATCTATTTAATGGACTTTCTTTTTCTCAACTTCACTCATTAAAATTTAAAACTTCTAAATTATTTATGCTATTTAAAGTTTATCTTATATCAATGGTGGTCTTACATTTTTTTTTCTTAAAAAATGAAATCATACAACATCATAAAATATTATGAAATTCATATTCACTATTTTTTTAAAGGATTTGGATCATTTCCTCATCTTTTTCCTCATTGACTTTTAACAAGATAATAACACATAATATACTTAATAATAAACAGTTCATATCATGTTTTATCAAAATTTATAAATTAATTTTATATTTTACAGTATAAATTAAAAAGTTAAATATGTAATCTAAACTATTCATTATTAGATATACCATGTGTTATTATCTTGTTAAGCCAAGGAAGGAAAAGATTATGAGAGGATCCAAATCCTTTATTTAAAAATATAAGTAAATATTATATCTTTATTTTTTTAAGAAAGTTGTTGCTTTATTTAAATTTTAAAATCTAAAAGGTAAGATTGTAAAAAATAATAATGATAAATCAAGTACTAGAAGTTGAGTGAGTTGGAATATCCTTTGGAAGGCTTGGCATTGTAGGCAATTAAGGCTTAGGAAGTTAGGAAGATGTGGAAATGCTGGCAATTCAGGTATTTTGGGCAGCTCAGGTTTCGGAATCTTTCGTAATCCAGGCATTTTGGGCAGCTCAAATTTTGGAATCTTGGGTAAGTCAGGTTTTTTTTGGTAGCTCTGGCAACTCGGGTTTTGGTAATGGTGGCAATACAATTTTAGGGAATGGTGGTACTTCATGCAATTCAGGCTTAAGTATTCTGGAAATATTGTCTCCATAAGATGACTGGTGGTAACCAAATTAATGTTATAGCTCATCTCCGACAAAATGAACATGAGCAGAAGTTGTAATATTTAGCATGGAACAGCAGAGATAACTCACTACAACAAATATCACTTTTAGTAGCACTTTATTGTAACATTTTTTTTAATGTTCTGAAATGTCTTTCTATAGTAATATTAAAAAAAAAAAAAAACTACAATTGACTACTCAATAATATTATTTTATTTTTTATTATATTTTACCTTTAATTTTTAACATATTATAAAAGTTACGGTTAATTTATAATAATGTTACACTTTAAAAATATTACAAATTTATGTTTTAATTAGTGATATTTTTATAGTAGCATTTATAAGTGTCATGTGTTATATTTAATGACATAGCATATTAAAAAAGTTACAATATAATCATTAATTTAGTAACAAATAAAAAAAATGTTACCAAAAAAAGAAAATATTAAAATTTTTGGCTCCATATTTTGCCTCCTACACTTTGGCAATTTAGATATAATTGCTTGTAACTCTAAAACGCTCTCTCTTCCATTTTCTTCTTTTCTTTCTCTTTTTCATTTTTTAAAATTTTTTTGAGTTGTTTTTAGGTTAGATCTGAAACCATAGACTTCAAATTTTGGCTTAGGATTTCTAATTGTCGTTTGATTTCAGATTTTATCGCTGGGTTGTTCAATTTTGTCATTTATTTTGCAAGAAACGAAGAAAAAAATTGAAGATTATTGTTCCCTTGAAGAGTAGATAGTTGCTGTAAGAATGATTAAAGCCAAAGCCAAAGCCAATAAGGAGAATGAAATCTCTTACATCGTGCAAGTTTTTTATTTTTGACATCTCTTACAGTTTCAAATTATCATCTTTGCTTATGTCCGGTAGTGAAGTTATTTGGGTATAGAAACCATTGACCTCAAATGTTGTTTAGTTGTTATGGTTTGCCGTTTTGTGACCCTAAAGTGGGTGCCAAAGATATTGCCGAGAATCTCGGTGACATTTTGATGCGTGATACAATTGAGAAATCTTCACACGCCCACACACACATATATCTAAGAAGCTGTTGGTATTACAGTCTGTGTGCTTGACAAAATGCAGAGGACTAACAGTAGGTGTAAGGTATCGGCTTTCTATCCGTGTGTGGATTTTAGAAATTTACAATTTTCCTTTGCTCTAAATTTGGATTCTTTTTCCAATACCCTCATTTGTTATTTATTAAAGTTGATTATTACTTGTTCTTTCCGGTCAAATATTCGTAACAGACGTGTCATTGTCAAATTCATCCCATACCTTTTAGTGAAGCCAAACTAAAGCCTCAAGGTCATGAATTGCTAGTATAAAGAAATCAATAATGCTGTGGTGATTTTTTGTTGTGGTTTAATTTTAGCTTTAGAATTTTGCATGCTGTCTTTGAAGATCTTCCAGTCCGTCTATATTGAGAACATTATTTATTATATAAAACTTTTACCATCTTATTCTTAGTCTAACTTTTGCAGATCCAAGGAAAGTATTATTTCAGAGTTGAGGCCAAAGGAGAAGGGTGCTAAGTGGCTTCACACTTTTGGCCGGGAGATATATTCGCCCCTTCCCTTTTAGCTTTTATTGAGGAGATGAAACTATTTAGAAGAGAACAAAAATCATAAACATGAAAAATAACTTTTAGTCTTGTGAATTGTTTACTCTCTGCTTATTTCTTCTTTCAGGGTGGAGATAACTAGAAGAATTCTCATGTATTGGCTTGCTCTGTATAGACAACAACTACTACAAACATACCATTTATATTTTAAATTAAATTAACAAAATAAGGAATATTTTGCCTTCACTTTCATTCGGAAAATATACTTTTTCTTAATTTGTTCAACTATTTTTAGCTTTTAATCCATATTTACTATAAAATAAAGTCATTTATAATACAGAAAAAAAAAAAAGGAACATATATATCAACAATTATAATCACTTTGCTGAATATGAAAAAGATTTTTATTTATTTCTCCGACATTATTTGTTATATGATATTGAACTCTATTTATTTAATTTGTGATGTTGAATTTTGGTCTATTTTATGTTAATTTTTTAATCTTCATTTTCCTTGACTCTCTTTAGTGTTATCTTGTTATTGATGTTTATATTTTATTATTTTGTAACAAAAAGCATCTCAATAATAGAGAAATTTTTTTTTTTTGTATAAATTTTGTTATCTCCTTGTCTTTTATATTTATTTAATAAAAATTTCTTTGCTTTGTTAAGGTTTTTCAAAAATATATATGGGTTGTGGTGGCCTAATTAACTCTAGCTTAACTTATTGTCAAATTCTTGATATAACTACTAAAATATGTTTGGTTGGAAGAATGGAGAATCAAACGAACTATAATCCATTTGTATGATGGGAAGAATAAAGAGAAAAAAAGAATTCTTTGAAATTTTAATTCTCTCAAATGGGAAAATAATTATTTTTTTAATTGAGGAATCATGGTTTTACCCTTCAAATGATTCAACTTTCAAATAAATATATTTACATAATATAAGTTTAAATATTTGCTATTAAATTAACTATTAAATTTATAAAATTTAATTATTTCATATTTAAAAATAAAATTTGAAGTTAATTTAATTTTTTTAATTAAGAAATGTTTAAAATATTTCAGCAAAAAAAATTAACTTTATCCAAATAAATTATAATTAATCTTTATATCAAGTATTTATATTTAAGAATATAAACGAAACATATTTATTAAATATTTATAATGGTTATTTTTAATAAATTATATTTATAATTCAAGAAAAAAGTAAAACTAATTAAAATTTTATTAAAAATAAATAATTTTTTAAGTAAGAGATATTTATGTTGAGAGAAAAAATATAGTTTAACCAAACAATAAAAATCTCATTCCACTTCATTCCATTTCACTTTCCTATTCTCTTTTCTTACCTTACTCATTTCCATTCTTCAATCCCTTTCCTTATTTCTTCCATCTTCAAATCAAAAACGCCCAAAGAGTGATAGTTTTCATAGTGATGTTTTCATTGGAAAACGCTTAAGTTATAAGTTGTTTTTGGAAAGCACAGTTATCAACACAGAAAATAATTAAGAAGGCATTATGGTATACTTAATGACTTATAATATTGTTGTTTCAGTTAATTATCTTTAACTAATAAAATTTGCATGGTATATAATATTGTACATGGTGCCAAAAATGGGTTGATAAACTTTCTGTCCGAAGAGGTTGATGAACTAGCTAGTTGACAAAGTCAATTTCTGTTTTCAAGTAGATAAACTACAATAAATTATTGGTATTTGTTACAACAAGTCCAGCAATGTCATCTTTTGAAGCACATTACGTTTTGTTTCACTCAAAATTCTGAGAAGCACACGTGAATAAATAATGGTAACTGCTAATCTGTCGTGTTAGCATAGAAGCAAATAAGAAATGCAGATAAGAGAGGTTGAACTAACAATTAATAAAATTATTTCGTCGTTTTGGTCTTACCAACCCAAGCCATTCTCCTCTTCCCGCATCTATAAAAGGTTATAAGAAACGAAAATCAATAAACCAATATTCACATCCACACTGAGAATAATCTTCTCTTTTGTCGATAGTTCCTACAATGGCTTCCTTCCGTGTCTCATCATTTATCTTACCTCTTTTGGTACTCACTTTGTCTTCAATGAGCTACAATATTGATTTTGTTCGTGCTCGCCATCTTCTGGAAACAACATTACCAGAAATACCAGTGCCTGAATTGCCTGATCTGCCAGAAATACCAAAACCAGAATTTCCCGAAATTCCAAAACCTGAGCTGCCGAAAGTGCCCGAATTTCCGGAGATTCCAAAACCTGAGCTGCCGAAAGTGCCCGAATTTCCAGAGATTCCAAAATTTGAGCTGCCGAAAGTGCCTGAATTTCCAGAGATTCCAAAACCTGAGCTGCCTAAAATTCCTGGATTTCCTTCTTTACCTCATCTTCCTGAGTTTCCTAAGCCCACATTGCCTGCCATCCCAACTCTTCCGAAGGAAATCCCAACTCACTCAACCACCACTCCTTAAAATTCGTGCTTATTTGTGATTGAAGATTTCACATGCATGCCATGGTGAAATTCATGCGGTACATACTCAGAAACATTACGCTAAACTTGTGTTGTTTATGTTGTAAGTCTTCCTTCTGTTCCATTGGGTAATTATGATTGATGTATTTTATATTCCTAAAATGTTGTTGCTTGAGCATGGCTCAGTGGAAGGATTATATTTTCTGTTACGTCATAGTGATACCTTGTGTTCACTTCAGTTTCTCAATTTCAAGTAACTTTATTGCAAGCTGGTTGGGTTTCTTTATTTTTTTCTTTTTGAATTTTTTACCGATGTTAGGCTAATGTTAGGTGATTCCATATTAATATTGGAACAAAATCTCAAGCACCCTCATCTCTTTACTCTATTTCAATCAATTTAAAAAACTCTGAAAGTTGTCAATTATTTTTCGGACCAGCAAGTAATTTATTTGTTTTTTTATCTCATTTACCTCTTTCTTACTCATAAAAATACTTTTTTCTATACTCCATGAAAGTTTATAAAATAAATATAGATATAAATTTGATGTGTATGTGCAAGGATACAACTTCAAAGAGCTAAAGTATAACCTTAAATAGCTTCTAAAACTATTGCTAATTGGCTCTCAGTTAATGATTATTTATGGCTAAGAGCTAAATTTATCCCTCAATAATCTCTAAAAGGGTAGAAATTACCTCTCAGTTAAAGGAGCGGAAAGTTTAGAGCTAAATGATCGTATAATAACGGTTTTGGTCTACTGCAGCTAGTAGCTCAGGAGGACGACATGATATAGGCAATAATATATCCAAATGTAATTTTTTTTTTCATTAATTGATTTATACAACGTCAAATTGTATTACGATTAACATTAATTTATTATTTAATTAACTCAAAAACTTTCATATATATACTAAAAGTATTTTAAAATGCAGAGAATAATTATATTTTGGTTAATATCAAAATATGTGACAATACTTTGTTTATAGAGAATAACCAAGGACTAAAAAAGGAATTTACTCTGTTTTTTTAACACTAATATTATTTATAAGTTAAGGGTCTATTGGAATTTTATATGGTAGTAAGATGGTACAACCTGAATATCTTAGCCAAATTCAGACGATTTCTACTGTCACAAATGATTAAAAAAAATTTACTAATAGAACGATATGGCTCGAATTCTGGTGAAAGTTCCCAAACAATTGTTTATGATAAATTTCCATTTGATTCTTATTACATTTTTATCCATCAATCCAATCATTCTCATCAAACTACATCTTTAGTAATATTTACAGCTATAGTAATTATAGTGAACAACATAGAAAACACCGAATAAAAATTAAAGGTTATTTTGTTGATATCGTGTGAAAATATTTATTTGATTTTTCTTGGTTACTTCAGATTTTTCCATTAAATAACTTTTAAGAATGTTGATAATTAGTCCTCAATGAAGGATTGTTTGAAGTTAAAAGTCAAAGTACCCCTTACTGCCCACTTAAGGATGATTGTAATTAGCTCTCAGCCTACAGTTATTGAAAGTTTTGTAAGCATACAATCCTAAGGCATGCTTTAAATCTCAAGAAATCGAGTGCGGAAGCTAAGGACCACTAACCTCTTGCCATTGCTATTGTTGAAGTTTCTTGATGCTACCAAATCCTTCTAAGCTCTCTAAATCCTCCCAAGATGGTGTTTAACAAAAATTTCGAGCTTAGGGACCTTAGCAAAGCAAAACACCTCCCAATTTATAAAATTCCTCCCATCAAAGAATTCTCACACTTAATGGAGGTTTAATGGCCACTCAATGCTGCAGTTACAACCTTTGATTTGAATTTGGAGTTACAAAAACATAATGGGGAGTTAAGGGCCATAATTTGGTTGTTTCAAATTCATTTTTGAATTTATAACCTTCATTCTCCCACTTGGCCCGTAAACTTCAAATTCTCATATACAAGAAATAACATACATGAATCATCGCGATATATTATCAAAAATTGATAACTTCTCTTCCATGTATTACAAATGTATGATACTTCTTACTGCAACTTTAATGTGGTAATTTTAATGAATAAACCCTATGTTTATTCTTGGTCCAACATAATGACCTTAACTTAATGAATAAACCTCATGTTTATTCTAGGTCTAATAAAATTTGTTTTCTTTCAAATAAATGTGCACACTTTATAAGAAAACAAATAATCAGAGTTTCATTAATAGTAATAAATTTATATACTGGAACCAAGTCCCATACGAACTACATGATCCTTAAACTTTAATGGTGGCATGCCTTTTGTTAAAGGATCTGCAATCATCAATTCAGTGCTAACGTGCTCAATGACTACTTTATTTTCCTTAACACGTTCTCTAATGGCTAAGTACTTAATGTCGATATGTTTACTTCGACTCCCACTTTTATTATTCTTAGCCAAAAATACAGCAGCTGAATTGTCACAATATATCATCAATGGCTTAGAAATAGAATCCACAAGTCTAAGCCCAGATATAAAACTCTTTAACCATACTCCATGAGAGGTAGCCTCAAAACATGAAACGAACTCGGCCTCCATAGTGGAAGTAGCAATCAGTGATTGCTTAGTACTTCTCCAAGATATGGCTCCGCTAGCTAACATAAAAATGTATCCAGATGTTGATTTTCTTGAATCATCACAGCCAGCGAAGTCCGAATCTGAGTAGCCAACTACTTCCAAATTGTCAGTTCGTCTATACATAAGCATGTAATCTTTGGTCCCTTGAAGGTACCTCAAAACTTTCTTTGCAGCTTTCCAGTGGTCCAATCCTGGGTTACTCTGATATCTTCCCAACATTCCAACTGCGAAAGCTATGTCAGGTCTTGTACAGACTTGAGCATACATAATGCTTCCAACAGCTTAAGCATACGGAATGTTGTTCATTTGTTCCTTTTCGAGATTATTTCTAGGGCATTGGTTCAAATTGAACTTATCTCCCTTAACAATTGGTGCTATACTTGGAGAACAATCCTTCATCCGAAATCTTTCTAGAACTTTATTAATATAGGTTTCTTGAGACAAACCTAAAATACCCATATGTCTGTCTCTATGTATCTTAATGCCAATAACATAAGATGCTTCACCCATATCTTTCATATCAAAATTTCTAGAAAGGAATTGTTTCACTTCATGTAGAAACCCTTTATCATTGGTTGCAAGTAGTATATCATCCACATATAGAACAAGGAAACAAATTTTACTCCCACTAACCTTTTGGTATATACATTGATCCATGATATTTTCTTCAAAACCAAATGAAGAAATAATTTCATGAAATTTTAAATACCACTGTCGGGAGGCTTGTTTCAATCCATATATAGATTTCTTAAGCTTACAAACCAAATACTCACCACCACTGGAAGAGAATCCTTCAGGTTGTTTCATATAAACCTCTTCTTCCAGATCACCATTAAGGAATGCCGTTTTCACATCCATTTGATGTAACTCTAAATCAAAATGAGCTACTAATGCCATGATTACACGAAAAGAATCCTTTTTAGACACAGGAGAAAAAGTTTCTGTGTAATCGATTCCTTCTTTTTGAGTGAACCCTTTGGCAACAAGTCTAGCCTTATATCTCTCAATGTTGCCTAATGAATCCTTTTTAGTCTTAAAGATCTATTTACATCCAATGGGTTTGAACCCTTTAGGCAACTCAATAAGGTCCCAGACTTCATTCGTTGACATAGAATTCATCTCATCTTTCATGGCATTATACCATAAGTCGGATTGCTCACAACTCATGGCTTGTGAGAACGTTTTCGGATCATTTGCAGCTCCAATATTGTAATCTGACTCTTGTAAATACACAATATAATCACTAGAAATTGGTGATCTTTTTACTCTAGTAGATCTTCTTAATGTTGCTTCAACATTTTCCTGAGGAGTATGTTGTACAACTGGTTCTTCAACAACTTGATCTACTAAAGCATCACTAGTCTGTGGAATCTGATTATCATTTAGTTGAATATCAACCATTGATAGATCAACATCCATTTGTACTGAAGGGATGTTGTTGATGACAATCACTTTAGTACTTGAAGTGGACGGTTCTGAATGATCATTCTCAGAAATTTTGTTCTGGAATTGATCACTCCCACTAATTAAGTCATTCTCAAGAAATTTAGCATTTCTTGATTCCACAAACTTAATGTGATATGATGGACAATAAAATCTGTATCCTTTAGACCTTTCTGAATATCCAATAAAATATCCACTAATGGTCCTAGGATCTAATTTCTTCTCTTGCGGATTATAAACTCTTATTTCACAAGGACAACCCCAAACGCGTACATGTTGCAAACTCGGTTTCCAACATTTCCATAACTCAAATGGAGTTTTAGAAACTGCCTTAGTTGGAACTCGGTTTAATATATACACAGTTGTCTTAAGAGCTTCTGTCCACAATGACTTAGGAAGATTAGAGTTGCAAAGCATACTCCGCACCATGTCCAACAATGTTCGATTTCTTCTTTCTGCTACACCATTCTGGTCTGGAGAACCAGGCATAGTATATTGGGCAACAATCCCATGTTCTTGAAGAAATCTCGCAAATGGTCCAGGTGCTTGTCCATTTTCTGTGTATCTACCATAGTATTCACCACCTCTATCAGACCTCACGATCTTTATTTGCTTACCGCATTGTTTCTCTACTTCAGTTTTGAATATTTTAAAAGCATCTAATGCTTCATCTTTAGTATTCAACAAGTAGAGATACATAAATCGTGAATAATCATCAATAAAAGTGATAAAATACTTATGACCATATGAGTCTATACTAGGACTACAAATGTCTGTGTGTATGATTTCTAATAAGTCTGAACTCCTCTTGGCACCTTTCTTTGACTTATTGGTCTGTTTGCCCTTTATACAGTCCACACAAGTCTCAAAATCGGTAAAGTCTAAAGTACTAAGTACTTTATCATTTACTAACCTTTTGATTCTTTCTATGGAGATATGTCCTAATCTCCGATGCCACAACATAGAAGAATTTTCATTCATAACACTTCTTTTAATACCAGTATGAGTATGCATTGTATTATAACAAGCATTATTTTGTAAATTAATATGAAAAAGACCATCAGACAATGTACCATTTCCAACAATATTTGATTTATAAAAAATTTTCACAAAAGAATCTGAAAAATTGAAGGAATATCCATAGGGTACAAGTCTCGAAATAGAAATTAAATTCCTAGAAAAACTAGGAATATAAAAGGTTTTTTCCAAATTTATTACAAAACCACTATTGAGAACCAAACTGCATGTCCCAATAGCCTCCACAGTTGAGCGTATCTTATTTCCAGAATAGATAAAACGCTCAGCTCCCACTGGTTTACTTAGGTTTTGCAAGCCCTGCAAAACGTTCGTAATGTGGATTGTAGAACCAGAGTCAATCCACCATGTGTTATGACAAACTTCAGTCATATTAGATTCATAACTTACAAGAGAAAAAGAAATACCTTTCTTATTAAGCCATTGCTGAAACTTAATGCAATCCTTCTTAATATGTCCCTTTTTCTTACAAAAGAAACATTTGGATTCTTTCTTTATTTCAGCTTGGACAGGTATTTTGCCTTTCCATTTCTTCTTAATCTTTCCTTTCATTGCTAGATGTGCACTTTGAATATTCACTCCCATTTCCGCTACCAACCTCCCTTCTTCTTGAACACACATGGTCAACAATTCATTAATTGACCATTTATCTTTATGTGTGTTATAAGAAATTTTGAAGGGTCCATATGGTTGTGGAAGTGAATTCAAAATATAATGCACAAGGAAAGGTTCAGACATTGTCACATCCAATGATTTCAGTTGAGCCGCAATATCCCTTATCTTCATGATGTGCTCTCGCACACCAGTAACAGTGGTGAGTTTTATGGAAGAGAATTGCATAATAAGGGTACTGGCTAGTGCTTTATCTGAAGACTCAAACTGTTCATCAATAGCCTTCATTAAAACACAGACATTATCATGCTGAGCGACTGAACCACGTATGCTAGCAGAAATTTTAGTCTTTATGAACATTACACTAAGGCGATTAGATCGCTCCCAACGTTCATAAAGCTTAATTTGTGCCGGAGTGCTAGCATCAGTAATAGATGGTGGTTCGTCTTTCCGAATAGCATAATCTATATCCTGCCACCCTAAATATAACAATACTTTCTCTTTCCATATTTTATAATTATCTCCTACCAGTTCAGGAACTTCTAAGTTGATATCAGATATATTTGTAGGTTGTGATACTGCAAAAATACATGCTTATGATGAATTTTATTGAGACTTAATCATTATCATATTTTATCAATATAAAATATGTACAAAATATGAATCACATGACATAAAATACTACATGTGGGCTAAATATTTTATTCAAATAGATTCACATATCTTAATGATAAAACTATTATATTATATCCAATTTCTTAACTCTTGTGGGTAAATTAAGAAAAATAATATAATATTTTATCCTAATCAATAATATAAACATAATAAAAATTCCTGTGGGATAAAATTTATCACATCTAATATGATTGATTACAATTAATGTCTTAAACTTTATGTGATCCTAACTTAATATAAAGTTTAATTTAACTTAGGGATGCTGTGGCTACTCCCTATTCTATTAAACTTTATGGATCACAAAGACATTCAAATATATGATTATGATTTATGCCTTATAGAAATTTTTACCAAAATATTTCTATGTCCATTGTACAGGTAATAGAGAGCACTCTATTTAGCTAACAATCACAGTAGGTCAATTCCCAATAAAGATTGGAGGGGTCACAAACGGTCCCACTTAAAACCCAACCTCCTTAGACAGAATTTTCCAAACATGTAATTAGAAGCAAATAAAATACTACTACTATACCTAACAATAATATGGCATGTTACCATTTTGCTTAAATTTTATGTATTCATTTTTTAAAATAAATTTGCATACTAACTTTCATTTTTATAATGTATGCATAAAACAAAAATACATAAATCAAGCAAATTATACAATTGCATATATAAAACATAAATTATATGCTTAAAATAAACAATTAAATTAAACTATGCATATAATATAACATAAATAATATGCATAAATTCAAACATTTAAATTGAATTTAAATATGCATATAATAAACATAAATAATATGCATTTAAAATTACCTAAATTCAATTTAAAACTAAATGGCATATAACATATATTTAGACCAAAATCATAATGAACAAAAATAGATTTTTGGACTAAATTACATAATTTAATTTAATTACATCCAAAATTAAAAATAAAATTAAATTAAATTATTAATAAATTTAATTTTAATTTACTAAGAATTTATAAAATAATAAATATATTTTAAAATAAAATATAAATTCAATTATGGGCGTTTCAAAATTATTCATGCAATTAATACGAAATTAAAACAGTTAAAGGACAATAAATGCGCCTTTATAACTAAAAATAACGCGTGGCCAAGTGGTTAAGGACATGCATGCATTTATTCTGGGCCTGGGCTGGTGTTCGAATCCTGACCCTTGCACTTATTTTTCAAAAATAACTAACCCCGTATGACATGTCATCCGAATAGCCCAGAGGTAGCCGACATGTCATCCACTGGTAAGGGTCTTCTTCAACCTCCAGCTGGGTCGACCCGATCCGAACTCAAACCCACAGACCCGAAAACATATCCGACCAATTTTTAACGTCGTTTTCAATGTTTTTTACGTCCAAAATGTCATAAATCCAATGCTAAAATGATTTATAACATAAATTTACATAAAAAACAAACAAAATTATGTTGCATGAGAATCAAAATTCAATTTAACAAACCCATATTACCATTTCATGTTTTCTCCGGAAAAACTCAACAAACTAAGCAAAGCAGAGATTATTAACATGCTCTGATACCAAATGTAAGCATACAATCCTAAGGCATGCTTTAAATCTCAAGAAATCGAGTGCGGAAGCTAAGGAACACTAACCTCTCGCCATTGCTATTGTTGAAGTTTCTTGATGCTACCAAAGCCTTCTAAACTCTCTAAATCCTCCCAAGATGGTGTTTAACAAGAATTTCGAGTTTAGGGACCTTAGCAAAGCAAAACACCTCCCAATTTATAGAATTCCTCCCATCAAAGAATTCTCACACTTAATGGAGGTTTAATGGCCACTCAATGCTGCAGTTACAACCTTTGATTTGAATTTGGAGTTACAAAAACATAATGGGGAGTTAAGGGCCATAATTTGGTTGTTTTAAATTCATTTTTGAATTTGTAACCTTCAAGTTTAGAATTAAATGATCCTTAAATAACCCTTTTGGTCTACTGGTAGAAACATCTTAGTAGACCATAGTTCAGTTTAAAAAATAATGATCTTTTCTTTGATATTTTACTAAATGAATTGGCTTAGGCTTATACATAGAACATCAAAAGAATATCATCACTAACACTAATTTATCAAAATTAACTTACAGCGAGGGATGGTGAAATTGTCTTTACATTTTTCTCTCTTTCAACGTGACCAATTTTTTATTAGAAAATTGTCTTAACATTTTTCTCTTTCAACGTGGCCAATTTTATATTAGGAAATTCGTTATTGGTTTATTGCATGCTAAGTGCGAAAGGTATGACTTCATTCAACACAAACATTAGATGCTGCTACCAATTTTATATTATTATAATGGCTTTCCATATAAGCTTTCTTAAGAGCTCAAGTTATTCTCAAATCCTCTTTCATACTTGAGAAAGTTATTACATTCACTAAACGTCCTAGTCGTGAGCATCAATTTATTCTAAGCCTTTGAATGATATCTGAGAACTCTTATATATGTAAAAGTACTAAACTTAGGAAAGAAATCCTTTGGCGATTCTCCCGTTGGCACCATTTGGAAAAAATCCACCGGGATTGTTTTCACTGCCAGTTCCATATACTATCCTTAAAATTTCCGGTGGAGTTCTTGAATACGATAAAGAATTCGCATTCGCCGATAGGATGTTTCTTTGTGTTCTGTTCTCCGCGCCAAGTTCTCGTGGCACAATTAGGCCTTCATCTTTGTTGCCGGTCATGGCAAGCCGATTCCTGAGGTCGGAGATACGGTTCGTGAAGTTGGCCACTGTCATGTTATAAGGGACAACTTTCTCATTAGCTCTTTGGTATAGCAATGTTCGTATAACTGCATCTTGTCCAGACTCCACCCCTAAGAGCCCAGCTACTAACTGTAGAAGAAAAAACAATATATATTTTTTAAGGCAGATAACAATAGAAGAAAAAGTTCAAACTACATGTATATAAGAGAAAATATAGGAAGATAAAGAGGATTTCTAGTTCTTACACTACGAGAAGTGTCGCTAGCAAGGTTGGGTATGGTGCCAGCATATCCAACGAGTCCCACATAAGGGATAACGTAACTTGCCAAAAGATAGTTGATAGTATTCAAATAAGGGTTGAATGGAGGCACTAGTTTGTAACCAACGGCTTGGTCAAACATCATAGCAAAATTTTGAGAGCTGAGATCCAGCTGAGGTCTTGAAAATCCTCCAACTGATGTTATAATAGCCCTGAACAGAGCATTCATCGAATTAATTTCAAATGATCAACATTAGCCTGCAAAGGGAATGGAATGAAATAATGCAATTAATAAAAAAACCTCCATATTCACGTCAACATAAAACCACTTTAATTATATTCTATGTATAACCTAAACCAAGAAAATTAAGAAAATTTGGGAGCAGGACCTTAGATGACCAATTTCGTGAAAACTAAATTCCTCGATGATCTGATTTGTGAGAAAGTCAAGGTTGGCCTTTTTGGCACCGTTTGGAGGAGGACCACCTGCTGCTAATTGTGGCGCTACACTATCAAGTCCTTTGCCGAGTGCACCGTTCAAGAAAAATTCTGTTTCTAGAAACTCCAAATTTAGAGCAACTTGAATAAGATCAATACCATCAGTTGCCAATGGACTTGTTGGAGTGCCCATGACTATACCCAGGATATTCAATATGAGAAATAAAGCAGAAGGGAAATACGAAGGAGCCATTCCTTTCTAAAGTACACAAGACTATACCAGGTAACTTAATAAGGTATGTGAATGCATGAGGGAGTCATCACAAGGTTTTATAGACGTTCAAGTGTTGTGTTGGCAAAGGAAAAGTGATGGTGAGAAGATTAATAGCACAGTGTAAACTAGCTAGAGGGACCACAAATATTTAATAATAAAGCTCGATAAAGTCTTAAATCAAATTAATAAAGTGAAAAAAATTTATTTAATAATAATTAATTAATTAATTAAAGAAAATTCCATTATTTAATAATATAATAAAAAAATATAAAAAAATTTTTTTGTTATTTTTTATTTATTATTAATGAATAAATTTTTTTTATTTCATTAATTAAATGGTATCACCAAATACTATAACATGCCATCTTATCTAAAATTCTGATTTTCTCATAAAGCTCTTGTCTATCATTTTCGTCAGTTAGTTTAGCCTTCACTTTGTCAACAGAATGAAAAACAACCAATAATTCATTAACTTGGTTTTTCTTTGCTTATACCAACCTGGAGAGGCTAATTGTCGCTGAGATGAAGCTATGGGCAAATGAGAAAATGAAAAACCAATAAATTCTACTCGAAGTTAGCTAGGGTTGTCCTTTCAGAGTTCGATTTTGACAACGACGAAAAATTAAGTCAACTCTGGTTTGAATGTCTTAAAATCAGTGCAACAGTATTGTCCCATCATTCTTATGCCGGATCATCAATTTCTCGAATTGGGCAGCTGAAGGTTAATTATATATTGGCAGGTCATTACTTAAGCATTGAATTATCACTTTCTTGAATAATATCAATGGAGGCACGAATTATTTAAAAGTGATGAGACAAATTTTGGTTCGTTATCTCAAATCAATTTAATAATTGAGATAATTGCTAAGTTCTTGATATTACGTGGTAGTTTTAACTTTAAATTTTTCAGTGAATTATATAAAACCAGAACATGATCAATAACATTGAATTGATTATAAGTTTTTGGAAATCATGTTTAGTCAGTTAAATGACTGTAAGTAATTAGATCTTAAATCTATTTTCTATTTTATCTTATAAAAACCAACGGACCTTGAAGATGTTAAGGCATCCACTACAATTTTAACCATATTTACTGTTAAAATTTTACATACTTCTTACAACTACGATTAGATTATTACAAAAAGGAAAATAACTTCATTGATGTGATTTGTTTTCCAATAAAAAATATTATGAATAAATAAAATTTAACTCTTAAAAAATGTAAAATATCATGTATCAAATCCAACAAAAAGTCATAAGTTGTCCATCTAAATTCGTATGTTATAAATTTAATATTTCAAATGATCAATTTTTCATTTATCCGCATGCAATAATTTCAAAATCAGTACCTAACAGCATGATACTTTTTGTTCAATTGATTGACTGAAATTTCATTTGTTTGGTTGCAGTCAATATTCCACAAAGGAATGTCAGGGTCATCAAGTTTCGCCAGAGTCCTGACCAAGAGGGTCTTTTACAGATATATATCGACATGCCTGGCTGGCTGGCTGCAGGGAAAAAGATGCAGAAAATAATTTTTTTTAAAAAATAATAAAAATAAATAAAAATGGAATAGTAAACAGCACGACAACTTTGGATGCATGAGCAATCAGCTGCAGGCACAATACTACAGCCAGAAGGCTGATTTTTACACAAAAATGCTTCTGACGTATAATTAGTAATTGAGCAATTAAAATCATTCAACAAACCACAACTACATTTGACATTTTTCTAATGCAAAAATGGATGAGATGGTGAACTAACAGGATCAAAATAAGAAGTGTATGCAAATCTTTTTCCAAGCTAAAAATTGTTGATGCCCAAATCACCAACCTGATTGACCTAATTGCAGCGTAGATTTCTAGCTCTAAAATCCCAAAACTACTCTTTGGTTCAACACTCAAACTGAAAGAATACAGACTCTCTCTTTATTTCATATATTCTTGAAACATCTCTCAACAAAGAATGGCTTCTAGAAAATATAGTATCATGTTAGCTGTCCTTGTTGCTTTGACATTTTCGTCTGTTGATGTTGGTGTAGCCGCTCGTCATCTATTGCAATTCCCCCCTTTGCCTAAGCCAACGTCGTTGCCGCCTATGCCTTCGATCCCGACGCTGTCGCAGCCTACATTGTCGACGTTGCCACCACTTTCAAGCATGCCTACACTCCCAAAAGTAGCACTGCCTCCTCTTCCAAGCATGCCTACAATCCCAACTACAATTCCTTCTATCCCGTTTCTCTCTCCACCTCCATCGACCAAAAATCCTTGAGTTTATTATGCTATCTATGGTAGCTTGCCGTATAATTTAAGAAGGCCTTGAATTATGTGTTACTGTGGATTACCGATTTGATGTTTTCGATTGTTTGTTCTAGTTAAATTAATTTGTATTTAAATATTTTTCTTTAAAGTTATTTGTTATTTGTATATAAACTTGCCATTCTATTTATAATTGATGGTAGTACGAGTTGTTGCTGAATAAGAAGTATGGTTTTCATCTTTTGTTTTTAATTATTATTCTCAAAGTCAGATAGTCCCATTCTGTTGGAGGAATTTCATATTCCTACTGTTTGGTGAAATAAAATAAATTAAAATGAAAAATCCTAAGAATCAATTTCCGTTAACTTCCTAAAGAATAATTAAAACAAACTTCTGTTAACCTCCCCCCAAAAAAGCCATAGAATTCTAACTTCTTTGTTTATCAGGGCTCCTTCAACCTAAACATAAATGGAATTACCTTGTTGATTTTTGGTACACATCTATTAAGTAATTTAAGTTGATGAAAGTTTGAAATACTTTTATCTATTAATGATGTGAGATGTGGCTATTTTTTTTTTAATACTTTGCATACTCGTGATAAATGCTGGTTGATTGACAAAAAGATGATATATACAAACTCATGATGATGACAATTCATTCCCCATTTCAACTGAGTTGTTTTACATCATCCAAATTTCATTTTTCATTTTTTTTATTCAGTTTTATAGAACCTAATCCCATCCGATCCCACAGATATAAGTAAATTAAAGAATTTTTATTTTTTAAATATAAAAATTAAAAGAACTCTTTATAAATTTTATCTTTTTTTTTTTTTTAATGATAGAATTTCTTCTTTTGATGTTTCTTCTAAGGTGGGTGCGAGGCGGAATGAACGTCTTAACCTTTTATTTTCATTTTTTTAAATGTAAAAAATGAAAATATTTTCTATAAATTTTTTTAATTAAAAAAAAATCTATGTTAGTTTATTTAGAAGTTAATGCGAGTGGAATTAATTCCAAACAAATTTGGCTATCTCCTTGATAATAAATATAATAATTATGAAAAAGTAAACTTAAATCTTGAAGGCCTGCTAAATTTTATGGACAATTTTTTACATTGCCACCTGTAGAAGCTTATTAATTAAGAAATTTCTTGAATACTATTACCATATTAGCATTAATTCTTTGTCATATTAGTTTTAAATATGTTATCATATTTCAACTTATTCACTCTTTTCATATTAAACTTATAGTATTCTAGGATTAACTAGGATTCATTAGGTTGATTTATTTACCTTATTTAAACTACTACTTTTATTCCTAAAATATAAGATTTATCTTATGAGTCTCATTAATGATTACTGTGAATTTATGAATTTACTTATAGAGAAAAGATCATTGCAACACATCACCTTAAAATTGGTTAATCACATAAGCTATATGTTACCCAAAATTTATTGTCGTGATCAATTTAAAATAACCACACATAGATTGTATAATTTTAATACTAGAATGCATTTTGTAATTGCTACTACAGCATCGATAGCGGACTATGCCAAAGCAACAAAGAAAAGTAATGAGCTGAAATTACAATTGCTAGAAGCCATTCTTCAATGGTGATTTCTAAAGATTGAGTGGTGAAGTAAAGGAGTAATGTTAGGTCTTTATGGCCAGAAATTACAAGGTTGCACAGGTTAATTTTGTGATGATTTCGATATCAACTGTTTGTTGGTGGGAAAACTTGCAAATTGTAAAGTTTAGTCTTGTTACTTGCCATCTCATTTAGTTTATCTTTGATTAAATAAATTTTAAAATATATTTTTCCTTCACCAATGATTGTCAATATTGGAAAAAAAATAAAATAAATTGCTACTGCTAGTGTTTGATTTTGCAAATAAACAAGATTATTGTAATTCAAACAAGATCAAAAAGGTGTAAAGTTATTTTAGTCACTGTGTAAAGTTATTTTAGTCACACATTCATTAAATTTCATTATGGCGGTAATGTTGGTTAAAGGTTTTCTATCTTTGAGTGATGGAATAATTTCTTGTAATTCAAATAAGATGCACATAAATTTTGTTGTGCACTTTTATTTGGTAGAGAGATTCCCTCAATGGAGGATGTGAGGTCAGCATTAAACACCAAAGAATTGCATAAAATAGAGGCAAAAGAATCAAGTAATGGTGAAGGTCTTACTGCCTGAAGAAGAAGTGAAAAGAAGAATAATGCTAGCAAATCAAAATCTAGAAACAAGAAAAAGAGGTGTTTCCAATGTAATAAGGAATGGCACTTTAAAAGAAATTGTCCCGAAAAGAAGAACAAGGTTAGAAAGCAAAAGAAAAGCAAAGCAATGCTATTATTGCATCCAATTCAACATCATATTTTGAATCATCCAATAGAGCAAAACAATGATATTGTTAATCTTTTTATTGCCTCAGAGAACAAAACAAAAGGTCAATAGGGGAAAGGTACTATTGGGCAATAATATAGCATATTTAATTATAGGAATAGGAGATGTAATAATTAAATTGCATGATGGGTTATCAGAACTTTGTAACAGGTAAGACATGTGCCTAATCTAAAAAGGATTTTGATTTTCTTAAGCCAATTAAATGTTTCAAGTTGTAGCTTTAAAGCTAAGAAAGGTGGCTTAAAGATAACTAAAGGTTCAATGATAGTTATGAAAGGAATAAAACAAAATAGTTTATATGTACTCTTAGGATCTTCTATGGATGGTATGGCTTTTATAGTTATTGAGACAAAAATTGATGAAACCAAGCTAAGGCATCTTAAGCTTGGACACATAAGTGGGAGGGGTATGAAAGAACTTAATAAACAATGGTTATTAGCAGGAGTAAAGATTGGTAATCTAAAGTTTTGTGAAACTTGTGTACTTGGCAAGACCTGTAAGTCAAGTTTAACAAAGCTAAGCATAAAACAAAAAAAAAAACATTGGATTATATCCACTTGGACTTTTAGGGTCTTGTACAGGTACCATCCCTCAGCTAAGGAAGGTATTTCTTATCTTTGATAGATGACTTTTCAAAGAAGGTATGGGTGTATATTCTTAAGACCAAAGACTAAGCCTTCAAAAAGTTCAAAGAATAGAAGGTTTTGATGGATAACTAAACTACAAAAAAGATAAAAAAGACTAAGAATAGACAATGGATTATAATTTTGTAATAGTGCCTTTGAAAAATTCTACACAAAGTATGGAATTACTAAACACAAAACTGTTATGAATACTTCTCAGCAAAATGGCCTTATTGAGAGAATGAACAAAACACTAATGGATACGGTAAGATGCATGCTTGTCTATTCTAAATTGGCAATAAGGTTTTGGGCTGAGGCAGTCACTACTGCTTGTTATTTTGTTAATAGAAGCCCTTCATTTACAATTAGATAAAAGTCACCAAAAGAAATCTGAAGTGGAATCCCTACAAAATATAATAATTTGAAAGTAGTTGGCTACCTAACTAATGTACATGTAAGATAGGGAACGCTTGATGTAAGGGCAGTCGAAAGGGTATTTGTTGGATACCTTAAAGGAGTTAAGAGCTATAAGATTTAATGTCCTAATGGAAGGCCATCCAAATGTATCATTTTCAAAGATGTTATGTTTAATGAAAAAGCATTGCATAATGTGGACAATGTAGATAACATAGCAGAAATCAGTCGTGATCAGAAAAGTTAGGCTTAGTTTGAGCTAGAAAATCACCAGAATAGAAAAAAAAAAGTGATAAGGAAACCAATATAAATTCTTCACATGATTTTGAAGTGCAATCAAGTGATTTAAAGGACTATAATCTTGCAAGGGATAGGAAAAGAAAGACCATTAGACTATCTAACATGTATGCATATGTAGATATGATATCATTGGCATTAACAACTGTTGAATCAGTGATACAAGATGATCCTAAAACTTATAAAAAGGCAATGTGTTGCAAAGAAAATACATTATGGAAAAAGGTTATGCAAGAGAAAATGGAATCATTAAGATAGTCAGCTACAAATGAATATTCAAGACTAAGAAAGTAAGTTCATTTGGTAATTCACTTAGATGCAAAGTAAGGTTAGTGGCAAAGGGCTTTACATAGAAAAAAAAAAAAAAAGGTATAGATTATAATGAAATTTTCTCACTTGTGGTTAAGCATAGTTCAATAAGAATCTTGTTAGCAATAATGGTTGTTCTGGACTTAGAATTTGATCAAATAAATGCCAAGATAACTTTTTTATATGGAGAGCTTGAAGAAACCATTTTGATGCAACAAACAGAAAAATCTTGTTATTTGGTAAGAAAAATCATGTTTGCTTACTTAAGAAGTCATGAGGACAAAAGATTTAATCAATTCATCACAAAGCATGGCTTTAAGAGATGCAAATATGATAGCTACATCTATTATAAGGAGTTGAAGCAAGGTGGAGCTATTTATCTAGTTTTATATATTGATGACATGCTTATAACATGTAAAAAGAGACATGAAATAGAGAAGCTGAAGACCTTACTCAATAGTGAGTTCGAAATAAAGGACTTGGGGGTTACAAATAAAATTTTGGGAATAGAAATTTAGAGGTGAAATTTTATTCTTGTTATAAGAAAGATGCATTGAACAGGTGTTGATTATGTTTGAAATGCTAAATTCAAAATAAGTTTAAAATCTTTTGGCAGCTCACTTCAAATTGTCTATTTCTTAATATCCAACAACTGATGAAGGCAAAGTTGACATGGTCAAAATTACTTATGCTTAAGTTGTGGATGTCTGGCATACACCATGGTGTGTACAAGGCCAAATATAGCATATGCAATAAATGTTACTAGTAGGTTCATATCAAATCCAAGTAAAGAACACTAATGTGCAGTTTGGATTCTAAGGTACTTAATAGACACACTGACGTATGAATTTGTATATGGAAAGGATAAAAATCAAAAGCAATAGTTAGTTGGGTATGTGGACTCAAACATTGTAGGTGAAAGAGATAAGAAAAGGTCTTCAGGGTACCTTGTTAGTCTTAATGGATGTGTAGTTAGTTGAAAGGCAAATCTATAGTTAACTATTGCATTATCGTATTCAGAAGCTTAATTCATTGCCATAAAAGAAGTTGTGAAGGAAGTTTTGTGGTTAAGGAGAATTGCAAATGAATTGTGGATGCATTAGGATGTTATGATAATCAATTATGACAATCAAAGTGTTATCCATCTCACTAAGAATCAGGTCTTCCACGAGAGCACCAAACATATAGATGTAAGACATTATTTTGTTAGAGAAGATATTACAAGAGGATTTGTGAAAATTCAAAAAATTAACACTGATTTCAATCGATCTAACATGCTCACAAAGGTACTAATATTTGTGAAGTTCAAGTTTTGCTTGGATTTAGTAGGTATTGAAAGCTAGATTTCAAGAAGAATGAAAGATTAGTACTACTGAAAGTGAAGAAGTCTTCAAACAAGGTAAAGAAATATTGGAAGGTGTTCTCAACACTTCTGTGGGGTAAGCTTAGCAAAATCTGAATGACAGGTAATTCCAGTTGGTTGTCTTCTGCTAGTTTGTTGATTAATTAAAGGTCATGAAATAGAGTATAAAGGGCTGGTTGAATTGGTTACTTTAGTGGACGATTTCTGAGTCTATAGGTATCCGATTTGTGTCCTTGAGTTCTTTGTGAAACTAGGAGCTCTCTTTAGACATTTGTATCCTTGTTCTCATCAATGAAAAGTTTGTTGGTGTTTGATCTGTGGACGTAGGCCTTAAGCTGAACCATGTAATTCTGTGTTTTCTTTCTTTAATTGCTTGATCGATTTCTTAATTATTTCTTTTGCAATTGATCTGTTTGTGTTCAAGGGCGTTAATAGATTGATTTCTTGATTAAAGATTGCAACAATATAAGAATTATATATTATTAAAAAAAAACACTACAACACTCCAATCGCGCCAAGCTAATGCAGCAACATTTAAAGAAAATAAAATACATGAATCATATCCATTATGAAAGAAACGCTACAAACTAATAATAATAATAATAATAATGCAAAGCACGTTAGAACGACTAAAAGCAAAACAACACAAATTTCAATGGTATGCTTTTTGCCACTGAGAACCGGATTAAGTTCACTAAACGTTTGAATTCCAAATCAAGGATTAGTGCAGGATTAGTGACCGAGTGAGTTGGGATGTCTTTAGGAAGACTTGGCAGGGCAGGCATTATGGGGTTTGGAAGCTCAGGAAGGTGAGGAAAAGTTGGCAATTCAGGTACTTTGGGCGGCGCAAGTTTTGGAAACTCGGGTAATTCAGGCTTTTTTGGCATCTCAGGTTTTGGAACCTCGGGCAATTCAGGCTTTTATGGCAGCTCAGGCTTTGGAATCTCAAGCAATTCAGGTTTAGTGAGATGAGGTAATGGTGGCAATTCAACCTTAGGCAGCTCAGGCAATTGAGGTTTTGGTATTTCTGACAACGTTGCCTCTAGAAGATGTCGAGCACTGACCAGATGAATATTGTGACTCATTGACGACAAAATGATTAGCAGAATTGGTAAAATAAATGATGGGATGCGGAGATAGGCCATTGTTGGAACTATTTAGTACTAAAGGAAATAAGATGATCAGCACTGTTACCAATCAACCGCAAAGAAAGCAATTAGTCTGTGGACATGCATAGTTTTCATCTCTTACCACCTTATATAGATGTGGGAAGTGGAAATAGATTGGGTTGGCAAGATATTAAGTTGCATGTGTGTCTTGTTAGTTCAACCACTCATCTGCATCGCTTATAGATTAACATGACAGATTGACAGTTATCATTGTTTAATTATTTACATATGTTGCTAGATGTTTTGGCAAAAGCAAAAGCCAACATTTATTAAAATTTTAGTAATAATTAAAAGCAATACATAGTTTGGTTGATGACATATAGTTTTATCAAGTTTATCTCATTTTAACAAATAAAATTAAACCATTGATTACTTTGGAATGCTGTATTTATCATACAAATAATATTAATTAGTAAAGAAGAATTAAGACAGTTATTGAATACATATATCTTATACACATATCTTATACACGAATTGTTCCAAGTTTATGAATTTAGTCATAAAAATAGATAAAAGATCATCCCAATATGTCATCTTAAAACTAATCAATCAAGCTAAACTATACCTTACAAAATTTATTGATCTTATTCTTAAATTTGAAATTATCATATTGGCTTCAAATGATTTTGTAAGAACATATCCTAATTAGGATTTTTTCCTTCCACTTCTGGTCTTTGTCACTACGTCACCAAATTAGTTTTGTACCTCTAACCACAACACAAACTTTTAAATTCATACGTGATCTCTTGTACAGTGCCACTCTATATTTGTACCTTTTCATTTCATTGCATTATGCCCAAAAAACCCTTTCAAGTACCCGTTCAACATATTTTTCCTGTGACAGCCATAACCTTTTGGACCTCCGGTCTCGGAAGAATTTCACTTTCAAAATTTGTTTGGCTGAAGCAAGTCCTTCAAATCAAAGACTTGATTTTTTTTTTTTTTTCAATTGGTTGATCATCTTTATGTCCTGGCCCACTATCAGCATGTCATCAACTAAAAACAACGAATTTACCATCAAAAAATTGTTTGACGCAGACATAAGAAATAACTGTTGTTATTCTATTCTTGTTATCCATCATAATTGAATCAAATTTGTGGTACTATTGGCGTGGATCCTGCTTCAACCATACAGTCTTTTCTTCATTTAAGTCTCCGTTGCAGACAAATTGTTCCTTCCTTTTGGCTTCAAAACCGTCAGGTTGATACATGTAGATTTCTTCTTCTAAGTCTCCGTGAAATAATGCAGTCTTGACATACATCTGTTCAATCTTGAGATCTAGGCTGGTTGCTAATCCCAAGATTAATCTGATTGAAGACATTTTCACCACCACACAGAATATTTCATCAAAAGCAACGCCTTTATTATGTACGAATCCCTTGACCACAAACCGAGCTTTGTATTTCAAGGGATTACCACGGCTATCATCTTCATTCTAAACACCTATTTGTTCCTTAAGGCCTTCCATCAGGAAGCTCTGTTCTTCAAGAGATAGTTCGTCTCTTCCTCCATATATTTCATCTTTTTGGCTTTTCTTTATGAGCCAACACTTTATGAAAACTTTCTGGCTCACTCTTTTCAGTAAGAAGGATATAATCTGATGATAGATATCATGCAGACGGATTGCGATTTCTGGTTGACCTTGTGAGTAGTTGCTCATCATTCTCCGATTGTTGAGTCTGCTCCTCCTGATTATTATTTTCGTTGGTCGGAAAATCATCTTCAGTATCTTTATCATCAGGCAACAGTTCTCCATCATCAGCTCCTCAAAATGTGTCTGTATAATTGGCTGTATCAGGAATTTCTTCCCCATCCATAGCCTGTTCCGGAGAACGAGAAGGAGCTCAACCAATAAGAGTTTTACAATATCAAAACATCAAGTTATTACTTTTTTAAACCAGATTTTAGAAGAAAATTCATATATACCTTTTTGATTATCATATAAATTCTGTAGAAAACTATTCATGTACTTTTTGAGAAGGGTTTTAGATCCACCCTACCATTGATCAATTTTGTTTTGGGAAGACAACAGTCCTGATTTCTTTTCTTTTTTCTTCCTAACATCCTGTTACTCTGTTACAGTCATTGTTATTATTTTATTATATATTATTTACGTATCACTCTGATAATAGATCCGGGTTAACCAGATCCGAAACCAAATATTAAAAATATAAAAGGAAAAATGCGCGGTGTGAGGAATTAAGCCAAGGATTCAACCACCAAACTAAGTTTGTGTTTGTCATATATATATATATATATATATTAACAACTAGATCTTAGAATTTTGATAAAATTCTAAATAATATAAACACTGTAATTGATAATCTAAGTCTCATTATTGTTCTTGAAATTTTAGCGGTTCTTATTGTTTAATAATGTAGGAAACATTCCTTAAAAGCAATTAAAGTGTATAATTTTAGTTTAGACAAAATTAAAGAACTTATTTATTATCTTTTAAAATTTTAAATAATAATGATATTTTTTTTTAATTTACACTGAATTTTAATAAAACAAAAAAAAAATTGATTATGGGTAAAATATGCACATACTTACATATAGTGTATGGCTGAAATTTAATTTGATTTAAGGATAAAATAAAACGATTTAATTTCTTGAATGATGATGATCTCAAGTTTCATATCGAAATGTGAAAGTAACATTGAATTACGAAGTGTATTGAACATCAAATATCACTATAATATAGAAGAAAATACAAGAAACAAGCCAATGGAACAAAAAAGAAGGAGCAGAAAAGGTTCAAGTAGTGGCATTCCCGCAAACATAAATAATCACCCAATCGAAAAAGAAATCACTGTACGAAAGATCACCAAAGATAACTGAAATTAAATGATCGAATAGGAGGCAATATGATTATTCAAGGACTAGAGGTTGAGTGATTTGGGATGTCCTTAGGAAGACTTGGTATTTCGGGCAGTGTCGGCTTCGGAAGCTCGGAAAGATGAGGAAAAGTTGGCAGCTCAGGCACTTTCGGCAGCTCAGGTTTTGGAATCACCGGCAATTCAGGCACTTTTGGCAGCTCAGGTTTTGGAATCTCGGGTAATTCAGGCTTTCTTGGCAGCTCGGGTTTTGGAATCTCGGGCAGTTCAGGCTTTGGGAGGTGAGGTAATGGTGGCAATTCAACCTTAGGCAGCTCAGGCAATTGAGGTTTCGGTATTTCTGGCAATGTTGTCTCTAGAAGATGGCGACCACTGACCAAACGAATATTGTAGCTAATTGACGACAAAGTGAACAGAAGAATTGGTAACATAAATGATGGGATGCGGAGATAGGCCATTGTTGGAACTATTGAGTGCTAAAGGAAACAAAATGATCAGTACTGTAATCACTCAATTGAAAAGTGGTTATGCATAGTTTTAATAACTTATGGCCTTTTATAGATGCGGGAAGAGGAAAACAGCTTGGGTTGGTACGATCAAAAGGAATAAATAAATAATAAATAACATGGATTAGAAAGAAACTTGCATGTGCCCTGTTAGTTCAACTTCTTATCTGCATTGCAGATTGACAGTTACAATTTTTCAATTATTTTTGTTTGGTTGCTTGATTTTTCTGTGAAACAAAGAG
>CP135543.1:5947358-5964192 GCA_032402905.1 Khaya senegalensis
TTTTTTTTTTACGCTGTGAATTTTTACTTATTTTTGTAAAAACATAAAATATATGTTAATAATATAATACTTCCCAATTAGTTATCAATAATTTTTTTTATGAATATTATGGAAGAATTTATTTATATTTATATGTTATTTAAAATTTTAAATCATAAATATTTTTATTTTTCCTATGTAAAGTATAAAACATTTTAGTTAATGTGAGATTTATTAACGATTATAATATGTTAGTTAATTATTAATTTTATATTTTGTTATTGAAATTGAATTTATTTGTGCCAACAAGTTCATATTATCATCACTCATTATTATATAAAATGATATATAAATTTCGTATTCCTACATGTAACTCTAATGAATTTAAAATTTAAATCAGATACATTTCACAACATTAAATTGCTTTTGTTTTGTTTCTCTTTTTAACATCGATTTTGGTGATGAAAGCAGACCACCTTAAAAGTTAACTTAAATTTTTTTTCATTAATAATACACGGGAACTTCAAAAATTATTAAATTGAAGCTAAAATTCTTACCATATATTTTTTAAAAATTAATTTTTTAATATTTTAGTAACATAAAAAAATATCAATAATATCTTTATTAAGCATAAATTAAAATACAAGTAAATTATAAAAAAATTCACATAAAGATTGTGTCATCTTGCATAAGAATGAAACTAGAAATCAAAAGATAGAGAATTAAAATTAGGTCTCTGCAAAAAAATTTAAGAAATTGAGAAAACCGAATTGGATGAATCAATAGAATTGGGCCCTCTTAGCCAAAATTATTTTAAAAAAAAAAAAAAAGATTTAATACTAAAATGTGACTACTTTTAATGCATAATTATTATCGAATGAAAGTGTTAAATATTAAATATTAATATAAAATTAAATAAATTTTATTAAAAGTTAATATTATTAAATATATTTTTAGTTTTATTACAAAAATTAAAATGAAATTACAGTAATATTATATAAAGCCTAAAGTTAGTTGATCAAATTTTTAGGCACAATTAATAAATTATGCAAGTGTCAATGTTAAAAAGACAAGCACCCATTTTATAAACAATTCAAAAAGTTTTGTTGTATTTTTAATATTTTAATCTATAAAAATATGTTTGATATAATATTTGAACTTTTTTTTTTAATTTTAAAAAGTGAAAAAATGTGTTATAATATTTAAGAATAGTAAAATAAAAATATTTATTTAATTGAATACGTTCTTAAAAATAATTTTATATTAAAAATTTAGTAGTAATCTATATAATATTGATTATCCCAAATTATAATTATGAATAAGTTATTACAAAATATTATTTTAACAATTTTGTTACTTCTTATTCTCTACAACAAAATTACATCAAGTAAAATTAAAAAAAAAAAAAAAAACTCAACAATTTGTCATTAATTTAATAATTAAAATTAGAGATGACAACTTAAATTATCGTGTTGTGCTTGTATTGTATTCATATAGTGTCAAATAAAAATTAACTTAAATTTGGCCTATTTAATACGTACTAAGAATTGAAAACTCTAATTCAACATGATTAATAAATAATTAAATAGTTGTAATTGTACTATCTATTTAATTTTTTTTTATGTATATTGTAATATATTTATATAATTATTACGATACTATATATACAAATACTTATTAATTTCGTTCTAAATATATTTAAATATCTTTTAGAATATGATAAATATAATTAAATTGTTTAAAAAATATAAAAAATAAAGTTATAAAATTATAAATAAATTAATACGTTATAATTTTTTAAATAATTAATCGTGTTATAAACGAGTTTATATGTTAAAAATTTTAAACCCGAACCCAACGTAGTTATTAATCATGTTATGTTTTATTTACTAATTTAATAATCATGCCATTTTATATCAATTGAATTCATAAATTTATATTGAATTCATGTCAATTTGATAGATCTAATAAAAAATTGTCATTCCTAATTAAAACATCACAAAATTTATATGATATCATTATTCTTCAATATCATTTAAAAATTTATGAAGACTATCTATCATTTTTTTTCATGTAAATTTATTAGTAATAATTTGAATAAAGTTTGTAAATCTTAGGTTTGTTACAAACTTTCTATAAAATTTAGAAAAAATATTTTTTTTTATCTAATTTAATTTAATATTTAATTTTTATTAACTTAAAAAAATTCTATCCCAAAAAAAATATTTTTTTTAAGATAAACTTTAAGCAAATATGTTTTTTTAGAATTTCCTACAATTTTTATTTTAAGAAAATGTAAAATTCTATGTGACAACTACATCAAATGGGCCCAAAATTGTTTACAAAACCAAAATTTTATAATCAATTTATAATTCTATATCCCCTTTTAAAATCATCTAATAAAAATTGTTTTAACTATTTTTATGTAATATTTTAAATTCTAGAACATATTGGTGCAATTCTTTCTAGAACGTCCAATAAATATTGTCCATGACACAATAATAATAATAATAATAATAATAATGAAATTCTTTTCCTTCACGTTCAATTTTCCTCGCAACCAAACAAAGGAAAGAAAGTTGAAGGTGAAGACAAAATGACCTTGAACAATGGATCCAGTGCATGGACTATCCTTACCTGTCCCACATTTGATTATTGCTGTCATCCAGCTTGTCATCACGCAACTGTAACCCTGTAAACCCCTATCTCAAATTACTATTTTACTCCCAATGGCAAACTCTAGATAAGGGTACTGTAGTCATTTGACAAACTAACTAGCAGCAACCACGAAATCATACCAACCAATGGGCCGCTGCCACTGCCTTCCGAAAAGGACTAACTCAAGAAATTCAGAGAGATTAACAATTATTTAATAATAGGCTGGTCCCCAAATTTATAAGTTTTCACAAATAATATATAATTTATTTATTTGTATCATTCAAGTCTCTAATCTATATTTAGACGAACAAATTATTCTTGTACTATTGAGCTTCGTATCTTAAAGTTAAAGAATGCTTCAGTTACTTCAATAAAGGTTGGGTTCTATTTGATAATAACTGATAAATTATGTCCTTGTTAGTAAATAAGGGAAAAATCAATGATCCAGTTGTTATTATCACATATAGAAACAAAGAATTAAAATAAATAGGAGGAAAGCGGTAAAGTTCGTGAGCTTTCGACCCTTGTTCGAATCAATCAAGACACGTGCAAGCCGTGTGTAATTTGGCGGCGTGTCCGCGCGAAGCATGGGATAATCTCCATGATCCGTACAGACAATTCGGAAATTTCCGACCAAACGACGAAACTTAACTCTGTTGAATTTCGTCAAGAGGTTTTAGTTTCAATTTTAGTTTTAGTTTTTCAGTTTCAGATCCCTCTGTCGAATTCCGGAGTTACAGAATCGTTCACAGCTCACGAAACGCTGCGTTGCAGGGAAACCAGAACAGCCGTGGTAATCCCTTTGGTCCTTGTATTTTTGAGAAGGAAACTAAATCGGAGATTCGGTTTTTGGCGGGAATTCAAGTCAAACGCCTAATCATTTGCATTTTACTGCGGCTAAAGCGAGATTCATGTGATTAGAAACAGTGGGAAAAAAGGGAATTAATTTGAAATTTGAATCTTTATATGCTATATTTTGTATACAAAAATATTCAAGAAGAAAGGCGGAGATGGCGCTATCGGATAATTCAATGGGAGTGATATTAGCAACGGCTTCCAGTGCGTTTATTGGTTCGAGTTTCATTTTGAAGAAGAAAGGACTGAAACGTGCTGGAGCTTCTGGTACTCGCGCAGGTCAGTACAATTTCAGATTTTTATATGAATCTCTGATATCTGCAAATTTCCTGATTGACGATTTTGTATATTTCTATTTGGTGATGTTTGAGTAACCACTTTGGACTTTATATAAATAATATCGGGTAATAATTTGCAATTTGGGATTTTGCTTAAATTAATATATTATCGGTTACGTGAGTGATTTTCAGTTTTGACTGCTTCTATTTCTTTATGATTGTTGATGACCGATTCGGTTTATGCGTTGATGAATGGGTGCGATAATAATCATTTGATATTAAAATTGAAGTATTGAGTATGGAAGTGACTAATTTAATAACCGTACTACAATTCAGTGATGATGAAAAATTTTCAAGTTCCAAATATCAATACCTTGAAATCCTTTTCATGAAAAAATGAAAGAATAAATCAGGTTGCGTTTTATGTATCATGAATTAATGGATATGATACAATGTCTTGGATAAGATACCATGTTCATGCCAACATCTCATGTTGAACAAAAATATAAATCTTAATTGGTATATAAACTCCTAGGCATTCTTTCCTTGCAAGCCAGCTTTAAGGTGAGTTCTACCATGGGTTTGTATCAATTTGATGTTGGGAAGGTTTTGGAAGAAGCTTTTTCATGTTTATCTCGAACTTAAACTGGAAAGTCACTTTTTTACTTCTAATTTAATATGAATTATTCTCCTCTAAAGCACTAAACCAGTTGGAGTGTGATTGATTCTTCTTATGAACCAGGTGACATTAGCTTGTCATGTGTGTTATGCATCTTTTTGCCGTACACTATTGCAAGAACAAGCTATCAACCCAAGATAATTTGAGCTGAAGCACTTCTTTAATTCCTGTTAATGAGTTTTTTCTCTTGAATAATACAGGAGTTGGAGGGTACACCTACTTACTAGAACCACTTTGGTGGTTAGGCATGGTGATGAGTAAGTATAGCAGAACTGTTTCAAGTTATTTCTCACTCTTTCTTCCCCCCATTGTTATTTGCGTGAAATAATAATTGTAGTCAAATGGGTCACTGACTTTGGGATTTGTAACTTTGTATGAATAGTGATTGTTGGAGAGGTTGCAAATTTTGTTGCTTATGTTTATGCTCCTGCAGTTCTGGTGACTCCACTTGGCGCATTAAGTATAATTATCAGGTAATGCAGAAAAGTCTGAGCTGTAGTTTCCTTTGGTAATTTGTGATAAAAGAAAGGTTTGGTGGAGCTTTTATTATATATAACTGACTTGTTTGGTGTGGATCTGAGTAGTGCTGTTTTGGCACACTTCATGTTGAACGAACGACTGCTGAAAATGGGTATTCTAGGATGTATTACCTGCATTGTGGGATCGGTGGTGATTGTGATCCATGCACCTCAAGAGCATACTCCTAACTCCATGCAAGAAATATGGACTCTTGCAACTCAACCAGGTTTTTTGTTTTAACCATTTTCATGTTTATGATCCTCATTACAACACATGCAGTGTTTTGGGCAATTATTAATGGTTCTTGTTTTCATGTTTTCATCAACAGCTTTTCTTATTTATGTAGCAGCTACACTTTCAGTAGTATTAGCTCTTGTTTTGCATTTTGAACCTCACTATGGGCAGACAAACATACTGGTATACTTGGGAATATGTTCTTTAGTGGGTTCACTAACGGTAATTATCTTGTTTTAAGCTACCTATTATGTATAATATTCTTTTGTCAAGAAGCTATGAAGTTTCTTTTCATCATAATATTTTTTATAAGCCTGCATAACATATGTTCTTATATTATTCAGGTTGTAAGCATAAAGGCCATTGGAATTGCAATAAAACTTACACTGGAAGGAATAAGCCAAATAGCTTATCCTCAAACTTGGTTTTTTCTCACAGTTGCTGCAATTTGTGTCATTACACAGTTGAATTATTTGAACAAGGTGAGTCTTTAGTTAAATTATGTGAACAATGGGTGTTGTCATCATTAGAAGCAGTGGCACCAGTTGTTGAAAAATCAGTCTTCCAACTTTCTTGCAAGATTTTGTCATATGATTTAATAAATATCACCTGTATTAGAATTTTGTGGATTTTGAGCTAGTAGTGCAATAAATTTTCAGGCCATAGAAGATCTTTTGACCTTATAAACACTCTTAAACTATGGGGAACTCTTGATTGTAGATATGTCTCTATTGTGAAAAATTCTCTTTCAAATAGCTTGTGTTGTGACCTAGTGTGGCCACTGACAATCTGAATCTTCTATAGTGAAAAAGGTAGGATTATGTGCATAGATTGCAAACTCTTACATACCAGATGCACCAAGGCCAAAGTTTAAGAGCATATTTGATGTTTATTACATTCCATTTATATGCTGAAGTTCGTTGTATAAGGGAAGAATATATGATGCATTGTATTTGATCTGATGATTTGGGCATAATAGTATTGTGTCAAGTTTACTGGTGCTTTAATGATCTGTAATGTCACTTAGGAATTAAATATCTGATTGCTCAATACTTTTGATTTTTATTGTTGAAATTTATTTGGCAAACAATAATTTGGGTTCAGTTAGCCATTCATGCAAGCTATTACATTTTTAAGCCCTTTCAAATTTTTCCAGTTAAACTTTTTTCACTAATTAATATATCTATGCAAATTCATCAAAAAAGCTGAGGTGCTTGTGTGCTTTGATGGCAACCATCTCATTGTGCCATATATCTGAGTTGGTTTGCCTTCTGTTTTGCAATTCTTAGGTCTTTGTAGAATGTTTAGTGGTGTGTTTTCAAACTGAGCAGGTTTTCTTTCTCATGTTCATCGATGTATATGGCTTCTTTGTTCCAGGCATTGGATACATTCAATGCAGCAATTGTTTCTCCTGTATATTACGTCTTGTTCACGACTCTGACTATTGTTGCAAGTGTGATAATGTTTAAGGTAGAATCATTACCCATCCTCTGGAATATATATTTGATGCTGCGATATGGTCCTTCTCATAGTTACCAGGAAACTATAAGGCTTAGTGATATCTTGTTTTATTGTGTACAGGATTGGTCAGGTCAGAATGCAAGCAGCATAGCCTCTGAGATATGTGGTTTTATCACCGTGCTTTCAGGAACAATCATACTTCATGCAACTAGAGAGCAGGAACAAACTACTGCACCAGGTATGACTTTCTTTTCTTTCTCTGGTTAGTTTGGGGCCTGAGAGGTGTTATATCTATCTATCCAGGTCCAAAACATTGATTGAGGATCATTCTCTTGTGACCAGACACAAATCTTATAGGAATTCAGATAAAAATAACAAATGGAAATGCCTTGGCTTTTTATCTGGTCATCCTGTAGCACTAGGCCATTTTTATTAGAAGCCTGTGCCTGAGTATCAATTTTGTCTTGGTTTGAACTTAGTTGTGAAATAGGTTAAGTAAAAACAACTTGATGCCCTTGCAATTTGAATTTAGCATATCCACAACTATTGAACAGCTGCTCTGGAGTGTGATTTGTGGAAACACTTCATCAGTTGTGTTCAATGCTGGCAGAACTGCTATCTTGCTTTATTTATGGCTGACTACTTGGAAATGCTTCTTTGATAAGTTGATTCATGGTAGTTGATATTTTTGTTGTTGAGACCTTGTTTTTAACTTGAGCTGATGACTGTGCCTTAAACTATCCAGTAGGAACTGTGACTTGGTATGTAAGTGGGGATTCAGTGAAGGGTGGTCTCGAAGATGAACACTTGATCACGATACACAATTCAGATTATTATGTGCAATGAGATTTTTCCTCGAAGATGGACTTAGAAAGAACATGATCCCACTCCTGGAGCAACATTGCAATTGGGCATGAGAATCATGGCAGAGTGTTGGGCTCCTTGTTGACTGCACAGCCTTGAAATGGTTCCGAAAGGTAACTTTCGTGCACATTTTTTCTTGACAAGCCGTACAACAAATCCTGGAATCCACATGCATTACTGCATCATTCACAGTTTGAATCGCTTGCTAACTTTCGACTCAGAGATGAAGATCTTCGTACGTTTGATCTCATTGCAGGTCCCGTGATGGTTCTTGATTTTTGTACATATTAATGTTTGATTTCTATTGGGGGTTTGTCAATACAAAGTTTGGTTCATTCTTTTGTTCAATGCATAGTCTTTGTGTGATTTTCAAAACCTTAGCAGAAATGTTTAGGTTGTGAATGATTGTTTCTTTTCCCTCCCAAATAATTCTTTACTCCTAATATAATCTCTTGCATTTTGAATTATAAAACTTGTGTGGCTCATTTTAGGTTACTAAAACATTCTTGTTCTTTAAACTCTCAGATGTTGCATGCAGTACTCAATCGACAAAAGGGATGAAAACCCTTTATCTTGATGCAGACGTTCCTATTTCCTTTGAAATATGAACGTCTAAATTATCTCCTATTCAATTTTTTATATTAAGAGTTTGAATAAATTTTTATTTAGTTAATAAATCTGTTAAAGAAATTGCTGATTCGAATTTTAAAAAAGAAGCCGACTTCGGCACGAAAACGTGATTACGATGTATTGCGGGATTGCACAGCAAGAATACTCAAAGATGGCATCAGTCTGCGTTGTGAGGTGGGTATGGTAGTCAGTTACGCATAAATAATAAAAAGGGGAATTGCCAATTGTCGACGTAGTCAGGGCGCGGCGCGCGTGGCATTCACCACGCAAATTCCTAAATGCGGCAAAACTGGCAGCTCTCAAACGCAGCGTTTAAGCAGTGTAATAACTTTAGATTGATTAAGAAAATTACAGAAAAAAAGAAAACAACTGCAAATCACCACCGTTAAATCAATCGAGCAAATCAGAAACATTCCTTCTCGTAACAGAATTTCTCACATTCAACCTCCACCGTCCGATATTTTTCTCATTCCTACCCCTACATAAACCACATGCCATCCGCTCTTGGCTTTCAACCAACGTAACACAAGAACTGCAAGCAAGTTTTGAGAGAGAAAGAAAAGGAAGAAACAAAATCACTTGTTATGGCGGCAACAGTGTCATCTCCGTGGGGCAAGCCCGGGGCGTGGGCTCTAGACGCCGAAGAACACGAAGCTGAGCTCCACCAACAGCAAGTACCCAACGCAGAAATCGCTGACTTTCCTTCCCTAGCCGCCGCCGCCGCCGCCCCCAAAACCAAGAAAAAGAACAAAGGCCAGACCTTATCCCTAGCCGAGTTCAACTCTGCAAAACCGAGTCAGCCTACCCAGTCGAAAGGCCTGACTCACGAGGATCTCCTCGTTCTCCCAACCGGTCCGCGTCAGCGCTCCGCTGAAGAGCTCGACCACTCTCGCCTTGGCGGCGGCTTCAAAAGTTACGGCTCGAACAGCAGGTATGGCAATAATTCCTTTGGCTCGAACAGCGGTGATGATTCGTCGAATTCTAGATGGGGCTCTTCTAGGGTTTCTAATAGGGACGCTAGTCGAGAATCTCAGCCGTCACGCGCTGATGAGATTGATAATTGGGCTGCCGCTAAGAAATCGGCGTCGACCTTCAGAGAGAGGAGCGGTGGGTTTTTTGATTCGCAGTCGAAAGCTGACGAAAGTGACAGCTGGATTTCGAACAAAACCGAAACACCGCGTAGCAAATTCGGGTTCGGTGGTGGGTTTGAAAGAAAGAGCAGTTTTGATTCGTTATCAAGAGATAGGGAGAGAGATAATTGGGGGAGAAAGAAAGAGGAGAGTAACGAGAGCGAGAGGCCAAGGCCGAGGCTGGTTTTGCAGCCACGTACGGCGCCTGTGAAAGACGTTGCCGTGAACGTAGCAAGACCCAAGGGGGCGAATCCGTTTGGTGATGCGAGGCCAAGAGAGGAGGTGTTGGCGGAGAAAGGAAAAGATTGGAAGGAGATCGATGAGAAGCTCGAGGCTGTAAAGATTAGGGAGGAGAAGACTGAGGCCTCCCCCACATCTAGGAGGGGATTCGGAAACGGCCGTGGGGGATTTGCAGAGGGTAGGAGTTGGAGAAAGAGCGAGTCTGATTCGGTTAATGCCAACCAGCAAAGGTTCTCTTCTTGATTGATTATTCTGCTTTTTGATCCATAAATTACGTGAAAAGTTGTTACTTTTTGTTGTTTTTTTTTATTCTTTGTATGTGAATGGATTTGAATTGTTGAGAACATGATATTACAATGATCCTATACTAGTGAATTCTCAATCCCTGAGGTCATTTATTCTGTACTTGTGTCTTGTGGGATGTTTTGATGATAATTTGTCAGTCTCAATCTGTCTTGATGCGTCTATTTGAAATGTCTCGGTTTGTTGTTGGTACAAATTTATCTGGGAGATCTCCTAGACTCACTACACCTCAGTTGGTTTTGAATAAAGATGCATCAATTTCCATAGAGGGACAAGTGAAATACCTATTTTGTTGAGTTTGCCAATTCTTTTTTTTTTTGGCTGATTGCTGTGTTCTTATGGAAATTATGCATTTTTGTTGATGGTTTTGAATAAACATAGAACACTTATTTCCAGCTTGGTGTTGTGTTTTATATTCAATTTTATTGGCTGGTTTAAGTGTATGTGTTCTCAATCATCGATACTATGGCTAAGATTAGACCTTGAAACCATGAAAATTCTGTTTAGTGTTTTTCTTTTCTTTATTTCTTTTATTTTCAATTGAATTATTGTGAGAAAAAGGAAGGAGAAAGTTATAGAAGAAAGGGAACATCATAATCGTCATACAATAACTAATGATGATTCCTAGTCTGACTCCTACCAAATAAAAGAGGGAAAAAAGAGAAATTTTGCTACTACACTGACAAGGAAACCAAATCTAACCAAAGTAACCCAACAATGACTCTAACAAGTAAATAAAACCTAATATGACTAAAATAAGGAGAACTAAAAATAACATCAAAACTGGCCTAGCTTACCTGTGGCATATCTGATATACATGTGCATATATTTTTCTTGGCAGTAAACTTTAACCAATATGAATGTGAATATATATTTGCTATTGAAATAAAAAAAACCATGGTTTCATTCAGTCCTCTATCAAAATTACATATATTCTCAGTTTTAATGTCATGCCTATTGACTTTTATTAGCAGTAGAAATAAAGTTATTGATTGTGTTTTATCTATGGTGTTAGGACTTCTAGTTTTCAGACCATTGATGTTTTGGACAGTGAGAGCATTACTATCTATTTTGTCAGTTATATTTCATAACTGCAGTAAAAGTGTTATCACTCCTCCCTTCACAAATTGAAATACCCATGACCTTAGAGAATGATCATAAGTTTGTGTACAAGAAAGAGATTTGGGCAGTAATTTCATCCTGTTTTAAGTTCATAAAAATTTAATGTTGTAACTTCTTTTTGTCTTTGTGTGGTTGAGATGCATGCTTGCATTGCAAATTTTTGGCAATTTTTTAATGGGGTTCTGTAGACTTCAGACAGCTTTGTTAAACCTCAAGTCCCCGATTGGAAATTGGTAGATTAATACCATCTTGTTTTCAACCTTTTTTTTCCTTTTTCAAATAACACCCATACCCATTATTTGTACATTTCCAGCACACACATGAATGTATACCTATGGGCTCATCATGCATTTGTTGCTATCTGTCAATCTTGTAAACTCTTAGAATCTAATATGTTTTCGCTTGGCTCCAGTGCTGAGAACGGACATGCAAAGGACAAATCTGAGAACGAACATGCTGAGGACAAATCTGAGAGTGGACATGCTGAAGAGAATTGAATATATAGTAACTGAAAATGCAAGAGGGGAAATATTGATTTTGATAGTCTAATGTGTCGGATCAATGAGGCTGTTGTTTTATTTTTATTTTTATTTTGTGACTTACTACAGTGGGATGCTGTAATTAGACAATTTTGGTAGGTTTTAAAGCAGTTACCTAGTTTGGCCAATTTGGCTTGTTTTGTAGTGGGTGTTGGATTGCAGAATTTTACTTGTCACTGCTACTATTTTTGATCTTTGAATTTTGTTCCTCTTCATTGTTGAGTGAGTGCAACATTCTTGTTTAGGTCCACGTGGTATGGATCTTGAAATTTTTTTGCAACGTTAATCAAATAATCATAGATATATTGTCTGTGCAATGATTTTAACCAATGATCATAGCTAGTGTACTCTGATTGCATTTCTGCATATGCTTTGGTTGGTGTAATTGTTTTTGATTCTTTTGTTATCACGACAATTTAAATATGCCCATTTCTGCATAATGGTAGCTTGTGATTTTTCATCTTCATCTGATGGTTGACGGATTACACTAGCTGTTTTACAAAATGTCTTAAGTGGTTGTATGATGTAACATATACTACATAATGAGCGTACGGATGCGGATCCTAACATTCTCATCAATGCTCCAGTCAACTTTTGCTGCCAACAGATTACTTTTACTCGCTAAAAGGTCCAAAATTCAACGTCTACAGAGCTGCCGACCTAGCAAGCATTTGATTTCCAACTTCTGCTTTAATTGAATTAGGTGAGAATAAGATGTAGGTCGTATGAATTAATTTTAATTCTTCATGCCCGTGATCATATGTACCATCTATAAGCTAATTACTAGCAAACCATAAAGTCTGAGTGGACGGCTGTGAATTGTCGCACTTGCACATCCTCTGCCTAAGAATGAAACAGGACAATTCAACTCATGCTTCCCTATCAGTTTTTGTTCTTTAATGCTTTTGCTAATGAATATGAATACTGGTGAATTATTAGTAAATTGCTTTCAAAAGAAGCATTCGAGTACTGTTAGCTGACTGTGGAAAGTTGATTAGCATGGGCATTGTATGCTTTCTGTAATGTAATTATACCCGTATTCTTATGTGAGTGAGACTCTAACGATTATAACATCTCCCATATTATTTCAAGAAATCTTATTAGTTAAACCAACTCGTACCCACAAAAATAGAGGACGAAGGATGCTGGAAAATCGTGTAATGCAGTTAAAAAGCAACTGTTTATTTGTTGGATTGAAACCATACCAAGAGTGCTTCTAGATATCAAGCAACATTAATTCTGTACATTGCATCTTTTGATTCTGACAACCTAACGAGGGGGGATAGATAGATCATAGATCCAGTATGGTTGGGGAGAACACTAAATTACTTTCACATTATCATTTTCCAAAAGATATCTCTCGTCATTTCATTTCACACAAGTGAAATGAAGTCTAAAACCTTGCATTACAACTACCCCATTTGCCACCAATACACAAACATCGATCCTTCATTAATGGCCATCAGAATTCCATTTTGTGGTTCTTAAACAACCACGAAATGTTGCTGCATTTAATTTCACCATGATTTTGCTGGAATTAGAATGCCGTGACATTTTAGTCTTCTTTATGCTCCATAATGGATTTCAATAAAAAAGAAAATGCTTATATTTGAACCAACTCCTCCTATAATGTTACGGAAAGAGAAACAAGAATTAATTGCTGTGCTATTTCATGTTCATTTAAGTGTGGAAACTGATCTTCGACACTCATAAATAGGGGCAGTTGAGAGTTGAAAAGGAAAGATCAATACTACTTATATTTACTTCTCTGACAAGTTCAAGTTGATCACACACAAAAAAAAAAAAAAAAAAAGTTTTCTTACATTCCATGCTTGGTGGTCTGTTAAACAAGTTTCTCGAGTTTCATGGATTGGTCACACAAGCTTCTCTTCACTGCTTTTCTCTTTGTTGTAGCAGCCATTCATGAGGTTCAAGCATATGCCATGGTCACTGGCACTGTCTTCTGTGACCAATGCAAAGATGGCCAAAGATCCTTCTTCGATTATCCCATTTATGGTGAGATCCGTTATCTCTAAGTTAAAGCATTGTTCTAGGTTAAGAATGCACTATACACATGAGTCCTGCTTTTCATTTCTATTGTTTTTGTCCAATTTTTTCCGTAATGGCAAACTTTTACTGGCATTCAAGTTTTTGTTTGTTGTTAATTTTTTTTTTATTACTTCCTTGCTTAATCTCAACCTTCCAAACTCAAATAAGCCAACTTGGAAACCTTAATGTGAGTAGGAATCTAATCTCCAGACCTCTTGTACTACTACCACAGATCACCTTCACCAATTGAGCAAGCTAGTATTCACAACAATCAACATCTTATATCTTTCTTCCATAACGCTCTGTACTACTTGCCAAAAGAGCAATCATAGCCCAGTTTGGAGGGCGTTTACTTGTTTTTAGCACTTGAAATTGTTTGAGCTTGAATAAGTAAAACTATAACCAGATCTAGAAAAGAAGGATAGGAGTATGTTTTAATTTGCTTTTGTAAAGAAATAATGCTTGGTAAGAATTCATTTTTGCACAAAATTGTCCCATCACTTAAATAAAGAAAAGGTAATATTTAGAACATTGCTTTCTGCAGGAATTAAAGTGAAGGTCAGCTGTGCAGATGGTAACGGGCAAACCACAATGTCAAGGGAAGAGACGACAAATATGTTAGGAAGCTACGCAATGAGATTTGATGGCACCCCAAACTTGAGTGATTGTTATGCTCAGGTTTCAGGCAGTGAACAAGGGTCTTCAGGTTGTAGTGTTGCTGCCGGTCCTGCCCAAAATCTCAGGCTAATTTTTACGATGTTTGATATGGAAATGTATGTTGTGGATTCTTTGCTAACTCAGCCACCTCAGCCCATGTCATTTTGTCCAAAGTCAGCTAACCCAGTTTCTCCACCAGTCACACCTTCAACTCCTCCGGCACCCATCACACCGCCTCCAGCAAGCATCACACCACCGCCAAGGTCTACTCCAGCTTTCAGGCTTCCACCAATGCCTCGATTGCCACCATTGCCACCAATGCCTCGATTGCCACCATTGCCTCCGCTGCCTCCAATGCCACCAATGCCTTCTGTGGAGGCAACGGCATGTCCACATCTGTAAGTATTAATTCTTTTTCTCCTGTCATATTAGCATAATTCCTAATCAAACTTCCAGCTAACTTGGACCCCCAACTTAGCCAAATTCAAAACTTTAGCCTTATAGAAGTGGGAATAGCTTCACGTGTATAAGCACGAGCAAGCTTATATGTGAGTCTAGTGAGTCTAGCATGCAATATATTAGAAAGCATCCATATGAAATATAAAGTGAGTATACAAGTGATTCACACACTGCATAAGAGGGAGGGCATAAAAGTTAGAAATATTAGAACCCAAAAGCAATAAAGCTGGACCACTGAATTTGTGACATCAATAAATCAACTAGAGTTTCACATGAGGAACTTATTATGTTTGTCACATATTTTCGAAAGCATTTGATAGCTTTTAAATAGGTTAGCTGGTGATTGCCTGTCATTTACTATTTCACATAAGAATGAGGAGGGACATTTATTTTAACGTTTTGTTAAAAAGGGATTTGAAATTGCCATTGGAAATAAAATAAGTGCAATAACATGAAGGTCAAGAGTGTGGGCAGAAACCAGCTTGACGTTTGTCTGATTAATGTCTTTTCTTCTGATCCATGCATGGTTTTATTCTCTGTCAGGTACTGGACAATGCCAGAGTACAAATGCTACTGGAGGGCAATGAATCAAGATTCCAAAGTAGCAGTTGTTTTCGGACCGATTGCCGGAAGACGATATGGAACAGATATGACATTGTGGCAAGGATTGCAGGGAAGAGGAGATCCTTACAGGACTCTCCTGAGGGAAGGAACAACAGCTCTTCTAAACTCATATAATAGTCTTCAATTCCCTTACAATACAATAAGTGTTATCACACATATGAATTTGGCATTGATGGGCTCTCCTCGGAGTGTACTTCTTACTGCTCTCCGGTTCATAAGGGCAAATTCCGGCTCCGGCAATATGACCTGCAAATTCACTCCTTGCAAGTGATCATTCAGGAGTCTTCTTTAAGTTGTCACATTTGCTTATATTATTCATGCTTAGTTGGTTACAGTCATATTATTTGTATGTTATTTTTGCTCTTTATGGTTGTTGCAATACTACATATGCATATCTGTACTAGATATTAGACAATTTTCAATATTACTAATTGAGTAGAATTATTTGAGTTTTCTTGGAGGAGGTAATGATTAATGTTGGTCTTGAGCTTATATAATAATTATCTACGAACATAAATAAACTTTTGAGTTAATTAATCTAATATCTTTACTAATTTATTTCTATTTGAATCAATGTAATTTTAATATTCCTTTTTGAGTATCACAGGCAGCTGATTAAGCAGTCTAAACACTAAGAAATTACACACAAACACATGACTGATGGACACTGTTAGACTATCATATAATTACAATATGACTACAAAATCCCTAATCTTATTTATACCTTAACTTTAAGGATTAATAAGTGACAAAAAATTTAGGATCCATAAGAAAGAAGTTGAAGAATTATACCTATAGCATATAGCATATAGCATGACACACATACCATACACGGTTTAGATTATTTGTTCTTTCTTCAATACATTGCACTCCAAGTTAAGATTGGAGACTTATTCTTTACACAATTTGATTAATCAAACATTCATTGAATAGTTAAAATTATATTTCACATGCATTAATTGTTTACTAACTACTCATATCACATTAATTTTAATTATTAAAAATAAATTAATTTAATAGTTCAAAAATGGGTAAGAATTTATATTAAAAATTGCAGGGCCAACATTCTATTTGGATTAAATATAATACAAATAATTAATACACAATTAATTATAGGGTATTAATATATAAAGAGAGTTTTAAGTAGTATGGTTTTACTAGGTTAACAATCAATAAGGTGAAAGAACATATTTATTGATGGTTGATGAAAAAAGTCGACAGAAAATTTTACTATTTAATATTCAATTAATATAGTGAGAAAAATTAATAAGACTTTCTATTGGTTTTTTTCATCCACTGCCAATGAACGTATTTTTCTTACCTTATTTATTGGATGATTTGACCTAAAACTCTCTCTTAACATATATACACATAAATGCAATAAATTCTTCAAAATATAATTGTACAATTTGATGGTCCATGTGTATATTGATAACCACAATATTGGTTTTCAAATTTCAATCAAAATTTTTTTCTAATTTTTTTTCCTTTTTATTTTTAAATAGATATTGATTCATAATATAATTAATAATTAATAATTAATAATTTTATATT
>CP135543.1:5964692-5986742 GCA_032402905.1 Khaya senegalensis
AGTCATAAATTAGTAAAATATGTATTAAACTTGTTTTTGAGTTGTATTAAACTTGTTTTGATATCCTTTGCTTTTTGGTTTCCCATTTTATAATTTACTAGGTAATTTGAATTTACTTATGCTCAAAAAGTTGTTTTAGATTGAATTGCAGTTAACAACTTGGTTGCATGGTACTCTGTGTTTATTTACCTTAAAAAGAATGTGCACATAAATGCAAAAAATGGGAATTTTTATTAAGATGATTTTGTTCTCAGCGAGTATGATTGATAATTGGCAGGTCTTTATCTTTGTTCTGCGAAACTAAGCCCGTAATTAGTGTTAGTTGCAAAGTATTAAGTTTGATTACTGTAGTTGAGTTAGAAAGATTTGCCTAAGCATATCAATTCCATAGCACTAATAGAGGGTTTGACAAGTATCTAATATTTGTACGTTGCAAGTTTTCTTCTGTCTTTAAATGAATTCAGTTGTGGTCCTGCTGGAGTAAGGTCCTTGGTGCTTGGAAGGTTATTTTGATTACAGTTCGACTTTTACTTCTGTACCCATGGATAAATTTCCATTTGTTCTGAGCGGCTGATTCTAACCTTTTGGCATAGTGTATTTACTCCACATTTGTACATACCGTGGAGAAGTGGAGTTCGTTTACTGGTACCATATATGCTTTAGTTTGATATGCTCATGAAAAAGTGATGGGTTGATGCAACTGAACAGGTTTCCCAAAGGAGTCCCTTGGGTCAGGTATCAGGGCACTTAGAAAGACGTCGACATAAACATGATATGGCCAGGAAAAGATACAACTTTGGGTAAGTATGTGGTCCTTATAATTTGTTTTAGTAGTTTTATTTTTTGAATTATGTTCCAAACATTAATTGTCTTCCATTGTTGTTTCACGGCTATGCTTTCTTTAATCCTTTGTGGACTGTTAAGAATCATGTCAATGAGAAATTAGACCAAAAACTAACATATTTTTCATACTTTAGATCCTTAAGAAGAAACGTCTGGTACTTGTCGGGCATAAATAGTTAAATTGTTGACTTGTGTGGAACATATAATTCATATTCAGGCTCTGATGTATTACTGTACACAAAATTGCTATTATTTGGGTTCATTCAGTCCAGTCTAAGTTTGCATAGTCACTGTTATAAGTGTTTGAAACCAATGTAGTGCCATGTTAGATGCAAATGGCATCTATATAAGTGTGGTAAATGTATCCAATAATCTGTTGTTAGACATGTATTTAAAAGGAACGTGAAATTCTAGATTCTCCTTTGCTAACTCGAACCTAATCTTTTCAGGGGTTGATAATGTTGGCACGGTTTCAGCTGACTATAAATGCAGGTACTGCTGGTGGCTTTAAGGTATGCCCACTGCTGCGAAGTTTGTTTATCAAATTGAAATTCTCTTTGGGATTTTAACTCTTTGTATTTAAGTTTCTGCTGCTTGGCTCTTTTATTTAGCAGAAAGATTAGTCTATTTGTGCTTGTGGCAATTGCCTCCCACTACTTTGTGTTTCTATTCGTTATGGATACTTTCACTTTTTGTTATACTGATTCTTGTATGTTTTCAGCCTAAGGGAGCATCCATTGATGATGTGTTCCTCGTATCTGATTTTGCTTTTCATGATAGAAGGATACCAATCCCTGTAAGTGTTTCTTAGTTTTTATTCTGACACTTCTTATGTTTGTACTTAATGACGGAAAAGGGCCGATGATATTTATTGCTGTTTTTGTTGGTCAATAAACTTTTTCACTGATTCCATAAACGTAGATTTGAAAGTTGACCAGCAGTGCATCACCTTTATGTTTTCCTTTCTGGCCATTGTCAGTTTTGCTCATGTTTACAAATGCAAATAATTTTAGCTGTATATAATGTTGAGATTGTTTTTCACTCTATTTCCTTTCTCTTTCCATGAATTTTGTAGGTTGTTGATCTCTATGGGCTTGGTTCACGGCAGGCCTTCTAAACTCCCAATCTCTTGAAGGAGCTTAACCTAAAGGTGATTATAGTGAATTAGAGTGGTTGAATTTTCAGTCATCAACATCTCAAAAATCTTGTTTGTTTACTGTAAATGCTTTCTTTTTCTTGAATAGTTTGTTAATTTATCTGTAATTTGGTCTCTTTTAACTTTCTTGAGCATATCCTTTCTTGTTTATAGTTTGTATTGTTCTAGACAACTGTCCTATACCCACACTAAACATATATGATTATGAACAACTCTCAGGATATTCTATATTATATTGTGAGCATAGTTAAGGATATGGGATGAGATTTCTTGATTTTCAATAGTTTAGTTCTCACCACCATTCAGCAACATGGGTTGCTTCCAGACCACTTATAGATGGATCATTCTAGTATTTGTAACTTCATACCATTGTTGCTTGTACCTGAAACCTGTGTTAGACAGCTAATGCTTGAGTTATTATATCATCAGAGTCAAATATGATATGATTCTGACCAATGATCTACAGAAATCAACGTATTATTTGTTATACCTTGTGCATGGTCTGTATGTTCTTTCAAGTAGACCATGCCAAGATTCTCCTGTTTCTCAAAAGCACCCTGGAATTCAATCTGGATTCTCAGATCTGTTTGGTTGTCTTACAAGCACCTATATGTACCAAAGATGGGAATAACTGCTTACTGCTATGTAGATTCTCAAACCAACCTCATAGTTTTCTGGTGATTGAGGTGTAGCATGTTCCATGATTCCATTGACTTTATTCGTCAAATAGCAAGTTTAGACGTCCAAGTTACTGTTATTTCAATTCCTTTGTGCCTGCAGAGGTCCTCTACGAATTTTCAATGCCAGTCGTCTTACAAATCTGAACTCGTGTAAATTGAAACTTGGTTGTCAATCTACTTCATCTTAATGATGCTGAAATTCTTTGCAAATTTCATTTACACTTGTCCACTTGTTTCAGGTCTGCAATTTGTCTACTGGTGGCTCTCTAGATATGTCCTCACAAGACAAAGTAGATTACTGCAAATGATGCAATGGTTAAAAACATGGAGGTAAATGCTGAACTTTGCTATTTTCTAAAATATGTTTGGTAAGAAGGAAAGGTCATGTAAAGAAAAAGTTGGAAGGAGGACAAAGAAAATGGAACAAGATGGAAGTTCTTTCTACATGTCGAGTTTCGTGAACCTTTGATTGGTTTATCGCCCAATTTTTTTGTTTAATTTCTTCCCCATTATTAAAATAATCAATGTTCCCTTTTTCTTTTTTTTTTTTTTTCTCTTTTTGGATGAGAAATAAAAATTATATTAAGCATTGCCTTTTTTTTCATTTATTTTTCGATTTAGGCAGTTTTGTTGGACGTATGTTACCAAATTCATCTCTAATTGTTCTATTTATTCTGTAAAATTTTGTTTCAGCATCTAACATGGCATTTCTGTCCAAAGTACAGTATGGTTAAAAACCAAGTACACTCTTAGTAAAGTTGTCAGAATGTTTGGAATTTTTATCTACAATTTTAAGTGAAATTTACAAACAATTATTATTTATATAGAAAATTTAATCTTTCGTAATTAAATGACATTGCTAACTATATTATTACAATAATAAATATATTACGTAATTATAAGACTTAACTTCTCAAAATATTTAGATATTTATGTCTATATATAATTATAAACAACAAATAAGTTATATAAATAGAAGAGTTAGTCTTCCCTTATATTTAGATGTCTTTACTTACTATATAATAACAATAAATAATGAAGATGAAAATAAATAATAGACAAATTTACGTGAAAAATTTTTATATTAATTGGAGTAAATATTATAAGTAAAAATAGAAAATTCGCTGAGAAAATTGGGACTACAACTCTTTCATAAATACAACTATTTTTCAAGTATTTTAAAAAAAGATATACTTAAATAAAAAAAAATTTATATTATTACGAAAGAAATTGAGAAGCTGTGGGATAAAGGAATTGAGAAGGATTAAGTTGAAATGTGGAAAATAAAATAAGGAAGCTGGATTTATAGGAAAGACAACTGCATTTTTAACTAATTAGAGATTGCCACCCATTTTTCATTATCGCCACACATTTCAATTTCCAATTTCGACTTCAATTTGCTCGCTTCAATGATGCCACCCAATTGTAGCAATTAACATTCTCTTACTTTGAAATTTAATTAAGAATTAACCATATCTTTATGTTATTCTTTCCATCTTATTATTTTATATTATTTACAATTCTATTAGGTTATAAGATGATCGTTAGCATTTGAATTTATTAGTATTAACTGACTTGGCTAAAATATCTGTTTGGTTGGCCTTGGTGTGTATTTTTTTCATGTTTACACTTCCATCCTCCATCACATTTTATGCAAAATAATATTAAATACCTATGTGTTTTGTCTTAAAATAAAAAAAATTGATTTCTCGTGATGTGTAAGGCACTCTAATTGTTACAAAACAAAATCATTTATTTTGCTTATGCTCGAGTTCTTGCATAAGTGTTTTGATTTAGATTGCTTTCTTGCATGTTGTGTAGCTACCATATATTTTGCTTTTGTTGCAAATAATGCTATCACAATTTGTAATTTTGAAACTCAATTTGTAGCTCCTCTTACAAGTATAAACACATAACTAATAGTGAATTTTCTTATATCAACATCATTTGCATGATTTGAGTTTATATAGCATCTAACAATAAATTTTGATTCTTCATAATATAAAGCAGTATTTTTAAGATTTCTTTAACATATTTCAAGATCCCCTTGACAAAACACATAGATGTTTGATATCATTTTGTACCAGCAATGGTATAGGATAGAAATGTAAACATGCAGAAAATAGATTACAAGGATAACCAAACAAATGTTTTAATTAAAACAATTAATATTAACTAGTTTGAATGGTATCGATTCTTTTATGGGCTAACAAAAAAGTAAGCAACATAAAATAGTAAGGTAGAAAGAATGATGTGGAGATATAATTAATTTTTAATCAAGTCTTAAAGGGAGAGAATGTTGATTGGTGTAATTAAACGATATCATTGAAATGGTCAAATTGACGACAAAATTGAAAATTGAAATGGACGGTTGAAAATGAAAAGCAGGCGACAATCTCTAATTTGCAAAAAATGTAGTTATATTTCTTATAAATTTGGCTTCCTCACTTCATTTTTGCATTCCAATTGCACCAATTAGCATTCTCTTACTTAAAGACTTGATTAAGAATTAATTATGTTTGCATATCATTCTTTCTACCTTATCATTCTATATTATTTAATGTTTTTACAAGGCCACAAGAAGATCGATGTCCTTCGAACTTATCAATATTAATTGGCTTAATCAAAACATTTGATAGGTTTGTATTTTTGCATGTTTATACTTCTATTCTCAACTATGTCATGTACAAATTAATATTCAATGCATATGTATTTTGTCATAGAATGAAAAATTGAATTTCTTACAATGTGCAAAGCACTATAATTGTCACAAAACAAAATCATATTTTATTGTTTGTGCTCAAGTTTCTTTAAAAGCTTTTTGATCTAGATTGTTTTCTTCTATGCTTTTGTAAATATCATGCATTCTGTTTCTATTATAAATAATAATGCTATCATAATTTATAATTTTAAAACTTAGCTCACAATTTTACTTGCAAATGTAAACATATAACCAGCACTGAGTTTCTTTTTAACAAAATTATCTGCATAATTTGAGTTTATGTAATCTTTGACAATAAACTATGATCTTCCATGCTATAATACAATATTTTGATGTCTTTTTGACATATCTCAGGATCTTTTTAGCAAAACACATAGGCGTCTAATATCATTTTGTATGAGAAATAATAATAGTGAAAATATGCAAAAAAAATAATAATAATAATAATACATACTAAGAATAACCTAGTAGATGACTTAATTAAGTTAGTTAATAATGACAAATTTGAATAGTAATGATCATCTTATGACTTAATAGAATCATAAATAGTATAAAATGATAAGGTAGAAAAAATAATATAGAGACATGATTATCAATCAAATCTCCAAGTAGAAGAAATGTGAATTAGTGCAATTGGAATGCAAAAAATAAAGTGAGAAAGCCGAATTTATAGAAAAGACAACTGCATTTTTAGCCAATTAGAGATTGTTTCCCATTTTTTATTGTCAGCTACCCACTTCAATTCCAATTTCAGCTTCAATTTACCCACTTAAATGACATCGTCCAATTGCACCAATTAACAAAAGTAAATTGCTTAAAATGGTAGGTTGTATATTATTATTTACATGATAATAGGAAAAATTATAAAAGCATCTCTATTGTTTGGATTTTTATTACAAGTAGGTGATGTTGTTTGTATAAAAGGTGAATGGCAGGGTATAGCTTGCACACTTTTGTTCTCTTATATTTATAATAGACAAGCACTTTCAGACTTTAAAAAACACTTCCAATTTTTCTCTATAACTTTTCTTGAAAAATTTACAAAATTATTTGGTCAATTTTACAAAAATAAGTAAAAATTTAGACAAGTTAGCTTCTAAATCACATTTAAAATAGCCTAAAAACTCATAATATGGCAAAACAAGCAAACAGAGTAGTATTTTTTGAAAAAGATTATAAAAATAACTAAGATTATACTTTGTTCTTACAATTAACCAAAAACTTTTTTTGCTTTTCAATAATGAAAAGATCTAGTTTTTTAAATTAACTTAAATAATTTTATATTTCACTAACTACGCTAGACCTTTTTTTTTCTTAAATTGAATAAAGAAATATTAAAAAACTTATTTGTCTAAATTTTTATTTGTTTTTGTAAGATTAGCTAAGTGTTTTTATAAATTTTTCAAGAAAAGCTGTAGAGAGAAGTTAAGAATATTCTTTGAAGTCTGAAAGTGTTTGTCTATTACAAATGCATAAAAGAATAAAAGTGTGCAAAGATGTGCAAGTTATACCCTACCATCCACCTTTTATACAAACAATATTGTCTATATGTAATAAAAATCCTAAATAGTAAAGATGCTCTCATAATTTTTCCCTTATCAAGTAATGAGTAAAGAAAAGACATCTTTTTACAGAGTTATGAAAAAGATAAAAAATTATTACATGTGTTCACCACTTGTCTATCCTTTCATCATGTTTTCAATATTTTCTCTTTTCTTCTGTTAGTTGGTCCCACCAATCTATTTTGAATTGATATTCTTCTAGTTTTCTCTTGGCCATAACTTCATTAAACTCCTATAGCGTCTTATAGAACTCTCTTTCTTTTTTTAAATCTTGTTTATATTTATTTATATATACATGTACAAGGTCTCTATAATTTATCTTCATTTCAAAAGGAACTTCTAGAATGTCGTGAATAGAATAAATCTTTTGGGTCGGATCTTCAATAATTAGCTTGAAATTTGTGTTACAAAAATCATCCCAATCATAATTTCTTCCTGTTACAAAACTTTTCCAATGTTTAAGTTGTTTGTAAAAACTAAATTGTTTTATGGGCCTGGGTATTATTGATCCATACAAAGGTAATTTAAACCTATGTCCCATTACTTTTATTTTGTATTAGACTAATATAAACCCAAATTCATATCATTCTAAACGTTTGTTATATACCCATAATTCTACAAAAGTATTGGTTGTATAAGTAAAATTGTTTAAAATTATTACAGTTATTTTTAACCAAACAAATCTATTTGGCTTGAATCAATAAATATTATTTAAGAGACAAAATTATAATTTAAAAAGTAAAGTTAGGGTTAAATTAATAGTGTCACTTTATAAAGGTATTTTTTGAGGTTCGCATCTACTTAGATTTATACGTACTTTAGGAATGCTGTAGAACTGGTGATATTTATAAGTGTATCTTTCTAAGGGAATTCATATACAATATGGGTCTTTTTATTGCATTTAATATTGATTAAACCATAATATGATTTCCACCAAATACTAAGTCCTTTATTACATACATTATGCTCTCCTACATCATTAAGAAAATCCATAATATGTACATGCTTATTCGTTGTTATAAATGCAGTCATTTGTCTAATTTTTAAATTTACATGATAAGATAAAGAATATTTAAGAGATAACTTTAGTGTTTTTTTCATCATTTCGATCTGTATCTATTATCTGGCTACTATACTTAATATTGTCTATTATATATGCATATTTATCACTTAATATCATATGCTTTTATTGTAATTGTTCTAATTTTTCTCTACATGCATTTATTTCATCTTCTAATTGATATTTTCTTGTATTGAGAGTCTTAAATGTATTGATTAAAATTTCATAATATTGGCAAAAGTGAACTGTTCGTGCATATGATATTGATGCACTACCTATATTGGAGATTGTGCGATCTACATTAATTATTTATATAGATGATGATATAAATGAATTGTATAAAGGCCTAACTTATGGATGTACAAAGAAATTGGGTCCTATAAATAATCTAGCATTATTTATTGCTTCATGAAATGTATAGTATGGATTTGGAAATGCAACTGTTTGGTCTAATACGTGTGGCCAATAATTATATATACTTGGTTGTCTTCCCTTAAATACTACAAAGAATGCAAAATTTTTACTGCCTACATGTTCATTAATTTGTTCAAAATAATGCATAAGTGCATTTAGTGCAATTATTTAATCGTTTGGTTGCTTAATATTTCATAAATTGTCTAACAAACATTGTTAATTGTCTAGAAGTTTAAATTTACTTTTAAATATCAAATTTGTTTCTAATGAAAACTATCTAAGGTTGATTGATCCAAAGTTTATATATTTCTTCATACCTACAAAAGAAATTATTAAGATTCAATTAGTATTGAAAGAATATATGCGAAAACATTTTCTTTTCCTACAATATGCTCAAAACTTGCTTTATAACCTCCTCTTGTTATTACTTCTAAAAAATAAATGCATTCCTTACTTATAAAATAATTTTTCTTTTCAAAATTTTTATTTTGTACACTTTTATAAAATTTTATTATATCTTAACAATCAATTCTCTAGTAGATGAATCACTTTGTGTGCAATGAATTTAATCAATTAATTATTGCTAGTATTTCTAATTTTGTTCTTGATTTTTTATATTCTAATTATGTAAATTTACCACTTATATACATTGCTATTTCTTCTTGACTTTTAAGGCCCTGTTTTTTAAGTTTTTGTATTAATATTCCTACTCATCCCAAACTACTAGCATTAGTTTGTATTATTTTATAATAACTTTCCATAGGTAAAGCTAATAGTTGTATAATTTTTATAATTCTTTTTGAGTCTTTGTATTAGTTTAATATCTTCACTATTAAAATATTTTTATCTATTTTTACTTAATTTATTATATAAAGGTCTAACTAAAATGTCTAAATTAGGTACAAATTTTCTATTATAATTTAATAATCCTAATAACTTTTGTAATTTTTGTATATCTTCAATCTTATTTGAAAATTTTAGAATTTAGTTACTATATGAGGTTATAATTCTATTTACCTTTTGTCTATTACTAATCTTAGAAATTTCATTTTTTCTTTGATTAACTCTATTTTCATTTTTGATATAACTGTATTATTATTTTTGAAATAGTTTAAAATTTTATATAAATGTATTAAATCCATAAATTTATTTTTGCTAAAGACTAATATATCATCTATATATATTATACAAAATTGTGGAAAGGGTTTAAATATTTTATTCATTCTAGCTTGAAAAATTTGTGGTGTATTTTTTAATCCAAAAGACATAACTAACTATTTAAAGTGTTTTTCTAAACAAGTGAAAGTTGTCCATGGGATTGATTTTTTATCTAATTGAATTTGTCAAAATCTACTTTTACAATTAAATTTAAAAAAATAATTAGTTTTTTTTGTATACAATTAACTAATTCATCTTTATTAAGTATTTTATAACTATTGTCTAAAGTATTATCATTAAGTCTTTTGTAATTTATTAACATTTTATCCTTTCCTCCTTTTTGTTCACTATAATTATTTACTATAAATGTCAGACTTCTATATTTACTTGTACTTTTTTATATTACTTTTAATTTTAATAATTCTTCTATGTGTATCTTGAACTCTTTTCTATCTTCTAAACTATAAGCTAAATCTTGTGTTTTTATTGTTATATCTAGATGAATAATTTTTATTTTATAAAATTTATTTTTTTTTCTAATTGGATTATTTTCAATAATTTTCAATTTTTCTAATTATACTACTTTCTCCTTAATATCATAGGCCATTGTTCATATTCTGTATATTTAGCATCTTTTTCTATATTTAATATGTCTTTTAAATATATATCTATACGATTATTATCTAGTAATTCTACTCCTTCGTTTGACCTAAATTCTTCCTCTAATAAAGAAACAAAAAAAATTCTATGCCTATTGATTTATCTACAACTAGGGCTTTCTTTTCATATGGTACAATATTTGTTTCATATTTAGGATGTATGAATGTTGATTTTTTAAAGAAGCTAACTCCATTTGGAATAATCAACATACTACCGGTATTTCCTAATATAAAATTTAAACCTAAAATAAATTTATATCCTCCTTTTTGTGTTGAAATGAAAGTATAAAGTAATGTATGTATATCACTATTTATCCTAATTTTGTTACATTATTTATACATTTAGTTATTTGTATTAAATTTTTATCAAATTGTTTAATATTTATAGAAATTCTAATTTATTTTTATATTATTTAGGAACTAAACTTTCATGTATTATACATTTATTGGTACCTATGTCTATCATTACTTTTACATAAATATTTTTTGTTTTAAATAATAATTTTACATTTATATTAGTTAATTCACTTCTGATTCCTTTTAACTTCTCCTTCTATATTTTTAATTTTTAATTATTCTCTATTATTATAGCATTTTTTACACCAAAATTGATTATTAGTTTTATTTTTATATCTTTATTACAAAAAGAACAATTTTTTCCAAAGAATGAAATATATGATCCTAGCATGTTTATTTCATTTTAAAAACTATCACTATTTTTCTCAGTTTCAAAACAATCACTACTTTTTATACAACACTATTATTATATGATATTTCATCTCCATCAAATATTTCTTCTAGTTCGTCTACATAGTCTTTAGTTTCTTTAGTGTATGATATATTCAATTGATTAATTTTACTTTTATTTTGAAGGCAATTTGGTTTGATATGTCTTATTTTCCCTCATAAATAATATTTATAATTTTTTTTTCTTTTAAATATTTTTCTTCCTTTATTAAAAGCTTTTTTAACTTTTTACTTATTGTCTAAAAGTCCATAAAATTTTCTTTTAAAATATTTTCTATTATTTTTCTTATAAAGTTTTTATATTTCTTATTTTTTTATTACTTGTGTTACATCCTAGGGTCGAAACTTCATACATGTCTACACACATTTTTCTAAGCGGTTGTTTAATTTGTTGTCTATGTTTTTCTTCTTCATAATATTCTTTAAGTCTTCCTCCAACATATTCTATGATTCGTAATAAAGTTACATAATAATTAAATCCTTCTGCTTTTTTATTTTGAAACCAACTTACTAACTCTCCATGTAATTTTTCTCCTATTTTTCTGGTAATTTATTCACAAATTTCATTAGTAATTCTTGATCGAAAGTTTTCCTATTTGACTCCACTATTTATAAAATAAATTTGCATAATAATTAAAATATTATAAATCACAAATTTTTAATTGTTCTAAATTTCTAATGGCTTTTATTTATTTAATAACATCATCTTTTCATCTAGTCCTACACATAAAATTAATTTACTTATTAAATCTACAAGCTTACTACTATAATATTTACATTGAAATTATCTAATTCTTCTTTATTATTATTTTTCATCCAATCTCTCCATCCTAAATAAATTTGTTTTTTATTAAATTCTAAAGTACTTTTTAATAAATTAATTTATATTAAGGATTTACTATTATTGCTAATGCTTTCATAGAATGTTTAAGTAAATTTTCTTCCTATTTATGAAATACATGTATCCAATCTTATAGTTTATGTCTTTATAAATCTAAAACTAATAAATCTCTTGTTTATGGTATTTTTTTTCAATTTTTTAATTTAATTTTTGCTTGGAATATTCTTTCAACTTCTGTATTTTTTTTCTTTACTATCTGGAATTCCTCTCTTTTCTAAATATTCTTCTGTACTTGATGGTTCTAGTATTGGTTCAGATATATTTAGATTATTACTACTTTCTCCTATTTTATATTTTTTTATCTAATTTATATTTTTCTTCACCAACTAAAATTTCATTTTCTATATAATATATTTCTTCTAATTTAATATTGAAAAATTTAAATTATTAAATAATATATTATCTATATCATTATCTGTATAGTCTATATTATTACAAATATCTTCAAAATTTTCATCGTCTAAATAATTTTAGGATTATTAAATATTAAATCTACTATTTAATTTTTATTTATTTCTAATGTTTGTTTATCTATTTTTGTTTCTACATAAGCCATATTAATTTATGTTTCTTCATTTTCTTCTATTTCTTGATTACTTAATTTTCTATAATTATTAAATCATTGAGAAGCTTTGTTATCCTTATTAACATATATATAGCTTGTTTCTTAAACTTCTAGCATTCTATTATTATTTAGATCTAGTAATGACAATTCAAATCCTTTTAATTCACCAACTTCTAATTTTTTAGGGCTTATCATGTTTATATATCGACTTCTAAATTACTCTACAATATTTTTATTCTCAAAATTTAAAATTTTTATGATATTTATTATAAAATTTTTCTAAAAATAATATTTTAACTCTTAAATTTTTATATTTCGCACACATTTTATAGCACTTTTGTTCGTACACTTAGTTTAATATGTTTACAAAATTTATTTATATTTATATCTATATTTGTAATGTATTCCACTACTGTTATTTTATTTCTAAGGTATATTTCTGCAATTGCTATTTAGGTTGCTCATGATCATAAAATCTAGTGTCATATAAATATAATTTTGCTTTAGTGTCTAATCCTTCCATTACTTGACTTAAAATTTCTATTATTATTACTCCCATGTGTATATTCGTAAACTTTTGTCTTTCTAAATAGTTTTTTCCTGTTTTACTCATTAATGTAATTTTTTGTCTATTGTTTACTACTGCTAATTTTAATTCATCTCTATAAACATATAAATTACTATTTATTTTGTCAAAAATTTCTTTTTCATATAAATTTTTCTTTTTAATTTTTTCAAAACCATTTTCTAATAAAATATTTGTTTCTTCATCTATTACGTCTTCTGTCATTTCTATTACTTCTTTTCCTTTACTAGAGAATGAAAATAGTGCTTTTAACTTTTTCGGCTAAGGTACTGTCTAGGTCAAATTTTCTTGCTAAATCCATTTTTTTTAATATTAATTTTGGTCCTAAAATTTCTCTTATAATTGAATTTCTACTATTGATTTTTGGCTTCTTTGTTTCTAGTAATAATTTAACTATTTTTTTTTAATATTATCTATTGTACCATAAAGTTCTGAATATCCTACTTTATCTTTTAATTTATTAAAAGTTAATAAATTTAATTTTATCTCATCAATTCTAGATTCTATATTTTCTAATTTATCCCAAATTTTTAACAAAAAGTTTAATTATTGTATTAGATTGTGCTAAATTTATAGAATTGCTTTCTTTACTAAATTCTTTTGTACTTAATCCAATAGAAATAATATTTGGTATTTCTTGTTTTAATTCTAATTAACTTTCTTTTAAAATTTTACTATTCATTCACTAACTATTGATTTTATTATGTTTAATTGTTGTTGAAGATTATCTTTTGTTTGCCTAATTCATTTAATTTCTATATTAATCTTTTCTACTAAATATTGTGTTTGTACTTCTACTGGCTTGGACGTTTTTTAATCTATTAATTTTATTAACTCTATTATTTTTTTTTTATTAGGAAATCTACTAATTTGACTAGTAAAATCAAATAATAAATCTTTTATAAAATCTAAATTATGTCTAGGTGTATTAATATTACTATGTTCAAAAAGATTTACTAATATTTCTAGCTTCTTATCAATATTTTCTATATTAATTTTTAGTTTTTGTCCTAAATTAATTAATAAGTCTACAATAAAATTTTATTGACTATTACTAGTATGTGAAATATGTTTATATTGATTTTCTAAATGATTTACTTTACAAACTATTTTAAATTTTTTTGAGAAATTTCCTTTAATTTTCCTATGATTACTAATTTCAAGATCTAAATATTCTAATTTTTGAAAACTCATAAATTATAACTATGAGTTAATAATTCTAAAGTCTTTGAATATCCAAAATAATAATAATTCTTCACAAGTTATACTAGGTATTTTGTCTTTTCTATTATCTTTAATTATCTTTCCTATATTTTCTCTTTTATAATTTGGTAATAAATCTAATATTATATTTTGATATTTTATGTATATGTATAATATAATTGTAGAAGAATTAAAATCATTTTCTATTACACTAATAGTCTCACTTTCGAATTCAAAAAAATTTGCAAAATTATCTAGATCCATAAGTAAAGAAAAATAACTAAACAATTCATACAATTTTACAATTTTATGATAATAATAATTAACAATACGCAATAAATATGTAGAAAATTGTAAAGATTAATTAATGCCAAGTATTAACAGTTAAAGTCTAATAATTACTTTAATGTCTAATATATTTAATGTCTAACATGTACTTTAATTTCATCCATATATAAAAGTCAACAAAGTTATAAGAATAAATAAAAGTTTGTCTACAATATTTATTGTCTAATTAATGAACTTGAAAGAAATTGTATGTTGAATATAAATATGTTGTCAATTTTAATGAGTGTCTACTAAATAAAATCAAATAAAAAGATAAATATCAAACTAAATAATTTTAAAACATAAAATAAGCACAAAACAAGTACTAAATTTGAGAGTAACATGTTGTACTATGAAGTCTGCCTTTGTAACTACTTTATAAAATTATTTAAGTTAGATTTAAACAAAAAAAAAAAAAAAAACACCATTTAAGCTCTTGTACCAATTACAAAAAAGGAAAGGCAAAATGACTTATGAAATGGACCGAAATTTTTGGCCCTCAGATATATATTTCTTGTGTTTGTACAATGACTAAGCTCTTTTGTTTTTTTTTTTTCTGATGAAAATGTTTGGTTTCAGGGAGCAGCTGTTGCCTATGTGGCTAACCTTTTGAATGTCCCTGCAATATTTGTGAAAGCTGTAACTGATATATTGGATGGTGACAAGCCAACTGCAGAAGAATTCTTGGAGAATTTGGTTGCAGTTACTGCTGCACTGGATCAAGCCGTCACCCAAATTGTTGATTTCTTTAATGGAAAGTGCCTCTCCGAACTTTGATATGCTTGGTCTCAATTCCCAAATTTTCTGGAAAACACATGTGACAAAGAATCTCATAAATTATAATTCTATAAGCTACTAGATAAGTTGCTATTGCATCATTGTCATAACTCGACTGGTTATGCAGTTTGGCTATTCTAAAGAAGTCTGCAGACTTCTCGTAATGCTAAGAAATTGGAGAAATTTTTGCTGTTTAAATTCCTATAGTTTGAATAGGAAGTTAAAAGGCATGCCTTCATATTTCCAGACTATGGCTTTCGATTTTGTGGTCCCTGGTGCACGCATTCTCAATGTCCCAAACTTACTGCCAAATGCAACTTTATGCTGTTTCAACCTTAATATTGCCTTCTGAGTCATTGCAAGTATGGAATGTATCAACTAAAACGTAAAAATAACGAATGAATCACCCATTTTTTGCTATTTCACTTCATTGCTTGTTTATCTTCGAGAATTGGAGTCCTAAAATCAGTTTTCAACTTGTCACTGGATTCACGCATTGAAATCCTGCTAATAGAATAAGAGATTTATCAATATCTAGATGGCAAACCTTGCAGCAATTACCTATCAAGATCTATAACCATAAACTGCATGAAGGCCTTGCTTTTCAACTAATCCCTTTTAACCCTCTTATTTAAGAATTGCTTCAGGTCTCATGATATATGAACTACTAAACCCCAAATCTCCCTCTTAACTTCCTATTAAATTAACATTGAACATGTGGATGAATTCTGTAAATACAGAAGCCATTCTGTGCTAGCTGCATTGTGAAATAAAAGCAGTTTTCAGACAACACTTTTCTGCCAGTTTTATCAACATGGGAAGCTTAGATTTTTCACAAGCAGGTTCTACAAACAAGGCAAGCCCTGGAAAAGCTACAATTCTGGGTCATGGCAAGGCCTTCCCTCATCAGCTAGTCATGCAAGAACTTCTGGTAGATGGGTATTTCAGGAACACTAACTGTGATGATCCACAGCTCAAGCAGAAGCTAACTCGACTCTGTAATCTATTCACTTCCCTCTCTTTTACTTAATTCATTTTTTAAATGTAGTTTCTTTACCCTCTTAATTGAATGAACGGTAATCAAACTATTAGTCATCTTACAGGCAAGACAACAACAATTAAGACGAGATATGATGTCATATCAGAAGAAATTCTAAAGAAATATCCAAAGCTCACAATTGAAGGCCTTCCTACGGTAAAGCAACGGCTAGATATCTGCAACAATGCTGTCACCCAGATGGCCATTGAAGCTTCACAAGCTTGCATCAAGAACTGGGGCAGGTCAATATCAGACATAACCCACTTAGTTTATGTCTCCTCAAGTGAAGCTCGGCAGCCTGGCGGCGATCTCTACTTAGCAAATGGACTTGGACTCGGCCATGAGACTCATCGCGTCATGCTCTACTTCATGGGCTACTCTGGAGGAGTTGCTGGTCTCCGTGCAGCAAAAGACATTGCTGAAAACAATCCTGGAAGCCGAGTTCTGCTAGCTACTTCTGAAACTACAATTATTGGGTTCAAACCTCCGAGTGCGGACAGACCATATGACTTGGTTGGTGTTGCACTCTTTGGTGATGGCGCTGGTTCCATGATAATAGGGGTCAGACCCGGTTTCCGGTACTGAAAAACCTCTCTTTGAGCTTCACACAGCAATTCAGAACTTCTTGCCCAGTACAGAAAAGACTGTCGATGGGAAGCTGACAGAAGAGGGAATTAGCTTCAAGCTGGCAAGGGAGCTTCCTCAGATAATCGAGGATCACATCGAGGGATTTTGTGGTAAGTTAATGGACACTGTAGGATTAACATTGAACAGGAGGGCCTGCAATATTGAACAGGATGGAAAAGAGACTGGATTTGTCGCCAGATAAACTGAATGCTAGCAGAAGAGCTCTGATGGATTATGGAAATGCAAGTAGTAACACAATTGTGCATGCGCTGGAGTACATGATGGAAGAGAGCTTGAAAATGAAGCCACAAAACAAGCATGTACATACTGAATGGGGACTCATACTGGCTTTTGGTCCTGGTATTATCTTCGAGGGAATTCTTGCAAGGAACCTCGCTCTCTGATAATTTGTGGTGTAGTGCCTTGAGTATCATAAACAAAAAGGACTCGTACTCTTGTTCTTTACTGTTATCTCATCGGAAACCAAAAAAGAAACTCATAAACAAAAAGGCCTATGTTTCTGTTATTCCTTGGCATAAACAGGAGTGGTTTATGTAATTTGTACTACCTTCAAACAAAAATTAATACATTAGTCACTGCAACGGAAATAAAAGATAGTCCCTTCCAGCGGTATCGATCTCACATGACCCAATTGTAAGTGCATATTGCTCTTTAAAATGCTACACATCTATGCAACTGAAAAACTTCAGATGTCCTGTCCAGAGGGTTTAAGCCATCATTAAAGTGAAAAGTTTCAGAACACGCCGACAACTTCACATTTACTTTAACTTTGAAAGTACAGTTGAAAATTTTGTTGATAAATACCTACTCATTTTGCTGCTATTATTTTTAACAGTTTGTAATTTCATTCTGCAGCAGCTCAATTTCAAGCACATCCTTTGTTGCTTGTGCAGTTGGAATTGCAGAGAGTATACTAAACTGTTTTTCACACGTTTTGGAAACTCATCTCCAGATCAATTACATACAGTCCCAGATTGCTTTAACAGTCAAAACATCCATGCAAGCAACCCACGTGAATTCATCGTCGGTAAACTATAAGCACAGAAGAGATGGAGGCCAACAAAGTTTAATATACATATAACATTTAACATAAGCAAACAATTAGTGTTGGCAGAGTTCTTGTGACCGTAAAAATCATTTTTTTAAATATAAATACCCACCCAAATTTCCAGCATCTCCAACTTTACAAATCCCGTTTTACTTCCAGTCACAAGTGCAAGACCTATGGTGAGCAAAAACGAAAGCAACAAGGAAACTTGAACCAGAACCACCAGCCACATTCTCTGACTATTATATGGCAGTGTACTTGAGACCGTGCACAAGACAAGTTTTCAGTTACACCACTCCAGAAGGAAGTCAGAGGACTAACTGTCCGCCAAAACACTACAAGCAAAGAACAATTATTACTAACATAACAATACCGGTACTGAGAAACAAATATTAGATCAAATATTATATTTATATACATTTCACCAAAAATAAATGAAAGAGGGATAAGCACTATGGGTCTGAGACCAACCTTTTGACATATTTATAAGAGAAGTCTACTAAGATGAAAGTTTGAACAATCACTGAGATAAGAATCATCCAAGGCCGCAGTCCATAGCCCACGGCTACCAGCTAGGGGCCACCAATATCCAAAACCTGTTAAAAGCAACAAATACAAAGCACCAATGGTAGATTATAAATACAATCAGTAAATAACACCATGAAAATCTCAACGACAGCAGCAGAAATATAGAATGAACAAATAAATCAAGTACTATTTGACAAACAACTTATTCTCATTGAAAAATATGAATCAACAAAAGACCTTTGAAGGCAAATCATGCTCCTTATCAGACACCGTTGCCTGAAAAATTCATGAGAAACCATTGGGAACGAACTTAGCTTCTTGAATATGCACAGAAAGGAGTATATTAGTATTTAAATGAGTTGATACAGGCATAGATAAGATAGTTTGTAGCATCACATACATTATACTTTCACAAGAGCTCTCCATATTACCATACACAAAGAAGTTGCTAGTATATTGTTAAGATGCCTCTCCAAAAAATTATGTCAGGGTTACCTTAGTGTGCAGAATGCCAGTAACAGTGTCAAATCACATTTAGGACCAAAATTTGATCAACACTTTAGTCATCTCTGTTTCAAAAGTAGTATAACTCCTAACCCAGTTTCTGGTGGAAATCAAGCATAGGCACACCCAACATGGTCAATGTTGAATAAAGTCATCTTCTGGAGGGAAAAGTACACCGCCACTGATTATTACCAAGGTTTAATACATTGCCCATCCTTATTAGTGATGTCAGAGGAAACATCTGCAGTCCATAACTTTCCATTTTCCAAATGATTTCCCAACTCAATGCCCAAATCATCATCAAAATGATACTCAAGATCTGAATCAGCTGAGTCAAACAAATTCTCAAAACCATCATCATAACTGTCATCGTCATGGTCGTCTTCAACTTCATCATTATTGCAGTCATCAATATAATTTCCATAAATGTTCATCTTTCTCCTCTCCCGTCTCATCCTTTTCCCCTCCTTAATCAACTCCATCAATTTTTCTTTAATCACCAAAGTTTCATCTTTCTCTAAAAGCACACCCTTTTCATCAAACCCTTCCACCAACATCACAGAGTCTCTAATGCCTTTTGGACTAACATAAAATAGCTCTGGGTGCCTCAATATCATTGCCCTCAACTTATTTGATAGCCCAAACTCCTTCCTGAAATGAGTCAAATGGTCTATCAAAGTTCTCTTTTCCACCATCATCCCCAGCACCTCTCTCACCACTGCACAAGCTCTCTTTTCTGCTTCAAGAGACTCTTTAGCAAATTCTTCTATAGAGGTGTTATAAGGACACACATTGAGCAGTTCTCCAAACTTTATCAAGAAGTCCCGATGGCGTCTCTTCAAATTCAATCCCTTTCGGAGTTTTAAGTGCTTGAACTTTAGAGGCCTGTCAACAATCAATCGATGTGAATTTGTTTCAGCACAAGGCAAAGGAACTGCCAACTGCGGGTCCCAGCACACAAGCTCAAGAGCTCGGCCGTATGAAGTGTCAACGATCTTGAATTTGTCTGGATAATCGTTGCAGAGCCGAGAACGGAAATTAGGCAATAGGCCAAGATCTGGGGCAAGGTGAACCAGCTTAGAAAGAAGGAGTCGGCGATGAGAGGAGAGCATGAGAAGCTTCTGGAGTTTGTTAGCCAAACTGATTGAGATGGCTGATTTGAGATTTATTTCTTGCTTAGCAAGAGCTGCTGCAGTTGGGGTCAAACGGACACAAAGCTGGTAGCCTGCCTTTGTTGCATTCAATGGTGTGCATGGCATTGGAACAGTAAAGAGCTCAAATATCATAGGATAACGATTGATCATTGACCTTATAGACTTAGGCTTTGAAAGGGAAAGATAGGACCGGCATTTGGAAAGAATGTGAAGGGCTATATAGTGTTTAGGCTTGGAAAGTAGTAACGTTTTCAGCTTTTGAACAAAACGAGTTCTGTTTTGATTAACTACATGTTTGTCTAGTGAAGGGCTTCGTACAATTTTTGGAGATGCCTTACATGAAACTGAAATAGAAATATTTCTAGGGTTCTTACTAGGTTGATGATATATGTAACTGTTTCTGGGTGTCAAATGAGTCAACGGAAGGAAGCTGCAGTTGAGAAAAATATCCTTTGGCAGAGAAACTGGGAGGGACAATGTCATTTTGAGATATGTTGTTAAATAACAAGCTTTACAAACCAATGACATGCAAATGGATTATTGTGAAGCAATGATATCAAAATGAACAGGACAGCATTGCTCTGAATCCTCTCCACTTGAAACTGGTGTCATATGTATTGTGCTGTCAACAATGGTTGCCTTGCCCCTGCACACATTAGCGAAAGATCCATGACAGAAGCACAAAAGCAATCTACCCCAAAGTTTAATAGAATTAATTATATGCTGATTAAAATACTCATTTGAGAGGACATGATTTATGGCATAAATCAGATGCAACCAAATAGATTGTCATGGATCAGAATTACTGAAATTTGCAATTGTAATATGTATGCACAAACAAAAAAAAAAAAACATTAGGATGGAGTTCAAAGCATTACTTTGTTAAATTTCTAAGTGAATTTGTTTCCAAATGTTACATATTATTCCAAAAACAGTAATCTGATTAGAGCTTCTTCATTCTTTACCCCTACGGGCTTCAGTGTTTCTGCATCCAGAAACTAAAATCCACAACTCCTTCTCCCTTTATCACGGAAACAATTCGGATGATAGGCAATTACTATGCTCCACAAACGCACTATTCTAAACTAATTATTTTTATTTTCTTTTCACTCTCTCCACAAACATGGAGCAAACCAAAATTTCATTTCCCAGCAGAAAACAACATATCCCCAAACTTCACAGTTCTGTCTGGAATTTTATCAAACAAATCACGTTCTACTCTAAGACACAACTATTACCTCATCATTTATTCTTGCATTTATACATAATTCAATATTTTCATAAAAAAAAAAAAAAAATTGTCATACTGTTGGCGTAGCGCGGCGTCTTGGGTGGTGAAGACGGCGAGAGGTGGCGTGGCAGCGTGCGTGGTGGTGCTGGGCCTGCGCGTCAAATTCCTGCGAGAAGATGGGCGGTAGCTGGAGAGTATGGTTATGATGGCAGCAAAATACTTCAGCCAGATTTTGTAACTTGGGTTTTTTATACCTTTGCGTTTATTTCTTTCTTTTCTTTTCTTTTTTTAGTATTTGTGATACACGGAACACGCGCCACCAATCGTCTAATTATCTTTTATATAAGTATTATTTTTACTCTATACGATTATATCTATGTATATTTGTTATTATATTTATACATCATATAGTATCGTATTCTTTATCGTTAATTGTGTATTATGTTCATTTTATGTTAAATAAATATTAATTTAAATTTAATTTAATTATTAATTAATTAAATAAGTAATTATAATTGTATTATTTATTTAGTAAATA
>CP135543.1:5987242-6015189 GCA_032402905.1 Khaya senegalensis
TAGAATTTAGCATAAACTGTTTTCCAAGTTGTTAATTTATGTTTTTGTTGATTATATGGTATGCTGGGGTGGGTTTTGGCACTCATTTCTTCTGGTTCCTTTTGGTACAGAGGATGAACCTGGACCTCTTCTCAATCATTTTGTGAGATTATTGTTAGCATCTCAATAACTTTTATTAAGTATCTTTAATACCTATGTATTTCCACCAATCCAATCTAAGATGTTCGTCACTTCTTGCCAAACTGGGTTTGTCCATTCTCCTTTGGTTTTAAATTTTATGTGATTAGGTAGTTGGTTCATTTATGAGGTTTCCTTGATGTATTCATGTACATGTTGGTTTTGGTTGCATTATTGCACTTTTGCCTGCCTGTTTCCACTGTATAATTGATGTAATCCATTTTGTAGTGTGGAACAACTGAAAGATATTGGCTGCAAGTGGGTAATTCTGGGGCATTCTGAGCGCAGACATATTATTGGTGAAGATGATCAGGTGAAGCTTCTAAAATTAGGTTGCCAAAAGCAGATGATTGTTGTTTTTTCTTGTTCAGGTTCCATATTTAGAACCTGACTGAAAATATTTCCACTTCAGTTTGTAGGAAAGAAAGCTGCTTATGCCTTGAGTGAGGACCTTGGAGTCATTGCTTGTATTGGGGAACAGTTACAAGAAAGAGAAGCAGGGAAAACTTTTGATGTCTGTTTTCGGCAATTAAAGGCCTTTTTAGGTGACTTTCATGCTTATGAATATACGGTCACGAGCATTTCTTTTCTCATGAATATGCTATCAATATTAGATAACATTGTGAAAAGAAGGAATTCAAACTTAGGCCATGTCCATCATGTGCAGATGCTATACCCAGTTGGGATAATGTAGTTATTGCTTATGAGCCTGTATGGGCTATTGGGACTGGTAAAGTGGCCACACCCCAGCAGGCTCAGGAAGTACATGCTGCTGTTCGTGATTGGCTTAAAAACAATGTCTCAGCAGAAGTTGCTTCTAAAACACGTATTATCTATGGAGGTACTTTTTATTTACCACATTTTTCTTTTAATAATTTTCGTTTGTTGCTTGCTGCTATGGAATATAGTTATTTTGACTATTAAATGTTTATTGCCTTGCCATGTTGTTGAGGACGATGCTTCTCAATGTCATCAGAAGAGAGAAAACTCACTGATCATACTTTGTTTTAAGGATACATTGTACTCTGCTGTTGATTTTTATAGATCCAGGATCAGAGGAAGATGTTAACTGGGATTTTGACTTGCTTAAGCCGCAAAAAGAATATTTACTTGAATATAGTTACAAAGAGATGTAGTTCTTAATATTCATTTCTAGAATGAGAATGAGGTGGCATTTAGTATGTTGTCCAGTTGAATTAGTACGTTGATGCTAATTGGAGACTGCCCATCTCAAGATTTCTCTTCAAACTTGAAACCTGAATAAATTGTTGACCTTTTGCATTACCAGTATTGACATTATCTTATTGATAGTGATAGGCATTTTGTCTTTTGGTAACATGAAAGTGCAACATATGCCTTTTTGTCTGATGAGGGTTCATCCATCATCTTGACATGAATCTTTGGCCTCATCACAACATTTGTTCACTAAGAAATGTTCTTTTGAGTGATGTTACCCAACCATTTGAACCTAAAGCCTAGAACAGAATTGGTTTCTTCAGTATATTAGTTTTCTATACTCTTCAGGGTGTTCTAGTCTTCTAGATCTGACAATGACTGCCAACTCTAAAAATCTTTATGGTTATCTGAAACTTTTTATAGGGTCTGTAAATGGAAGCAATTGTGCTGAGCTTGCAAAACAAGAAGATATTGATGGTTTTCTTGTTGGTGGTGCTTCCTTGAAGGTTTGTTCCCTCCATAATTTTTGTTTCAAAATTCTGTAGATTGAAGTTGAAAAGTATTGCACACTGGACAATTCAGAACACTCCATAATTCAATGAATTTGAAGGGAATAGTAATAATATTGTGCTTTTTGGTGATGCAGGGCCCAGAGTTTGCTACCATTGTCAACTCTGTAACATCCAAGAAAGTAGCTGCTTGATTTATACCATGGTTTTAGCAAGAACAACAAATAAAGGGCCAAGAGAATCTATTTGAAGCTAATTAGTGTAACCAACCTGAGACCCTGCTTTGTTCTGTGAAGTTTTGACTGTTTATCTATTTGTTTTCCTTCTGGAAATATGTAAAAGTCCTGTTTTTCCATTGTGGACTGAACTTATTTTATTTGAGAAAGGAGATCAATATAAAGTTATCTTGATGGGTCCATGGCTTCTTATTTTAAGTTGGTGTAATGCAACTTTGGTATTAAATAAAACTTCTGCATTTTGTGTTATTTATCACTTCAGCAGTCAACACCGGCCATTTTACATGTTACGGGATTGTCAAAATGCTCCCTATTGTAACTCATACCATTTGAATTTTGAAACTCTTCTTAAAGGACATTGTTGTGTGGTTTGCAGCCAATTAAACTCTGATGATTATAGAAAACTTTGATTTTTGAATCTAGAAGAAAGTTGGAGATTTTTTTGTGAAAGTCATTGCCAGATACTGCTGGTGGTCAGCAACTATTTGTTCTCCAGTTGTAGAGAAGTTGAGAAGAGAAATGGTGGAAAAATGTGGTGGTTTACCGCTTCCAATAATAGTATTGTGGATTGCTGCAAAGAAGACAGCCACACGAGTACAGTAACCACCTATGGTGGCATTTGACAAAAGATTCAGATCATGTTTCAGCTACATTAGTGTTAAGCTACGATGAACCGCCATATCCCAGTTGAAGTCATGCTTTCCCTATTTCAGCCTATTTCCTGAAGACTCCGTGACCGACACAGAAAATGATCACGGGGAGCAGAAGGATTGAAGGATGTTGCTGAGGAATACTTTAAAGAAACTCATTGACAGAAGAAGGATTCAAATAGCTGAAAGATGTTTGCATAAGGTCAAGGCATGTAGGATCCACGATCTCTTACTAGAACTTGCGATCAAAAAGCCAAGGCTTTAGATTTTTTTATATATGTGATGGGAAAATAGATCTATCTCACTCTTCTACTTCACTGATTCGGGGAAAAGTTATTGCTTCTGAGAGCGAAAAGTATGTTTCACTGGTACATAAAAATCCATGGTTGATATCACTTTTGTTTTCAACTCTAGTCGTGAGTCGCTCAATATAACGCATGTGAAAATTTTATGCTCAAGACTCAGAACTGGTGCTAAAGCTGGAGGATACTAGAATTGAACCCTCCAATCCATCTGGGAATTTTGCGAGGCTGCCTGGTTTGATAAGAAAACTGACTCACCTGAGATACTTCGGGTACAAAAGCAGTCACGTAGTGGAGTTCCCATCGTCCATAGGCAAGATACGGAACCTAATAAACCTAGTTGCCACTGATATTTCTCGCTTGAAGCTGCCTGATATCTCATTGCTTATCTTCATGTGGTTAGCACTTTAACAAGCCTCTGAACTCTCAAGTATGTTAAGTTTCAACAGTGGGTGATCGAAATTGATTCAAGGAATTTGATTAATCTTCAAGAGTTCGAGATACGTGAGATACCTTTACAAATTTGAATTTTATCATGCATTTGAGAAGCCTTCAATCTTTAATATTGCGGTCTGCTTCCCCTTTCTCAAATGTTTGCATCTCATCAAACTGAAGTTGGAGTGATGAGTTTCTATCCTAATCTTATATGGTTCATTACTCGAGAGAGAGCCAAAACCAATTTGGGAAAGTTGCCGAGTCTAACTGTTCTTGACCTGGGAAGGGATTCCTTCTCTGGAAACAAATTATTGTTCCCCAGAAAAGGCTTCACCCAACTCCAAGTTCTGCAGTTTTCTTGGTTGCGCTTCTTAAGAGACATTAGAGGTGGAGTCAGGGGCTGTGCCTAGATTCATAATACTTCGGCATTGAAGACTGCCACAGTCTATCTATAGTTCCAGAAAGACTGAGGATGCTGCCACTCCCCCAAGACTGATAATGCAGCGCAAGATGCTTGGTCAAGGCATCATTTGGCACTTTGGTCTCATGGGGAGTTTTTGCCTTCTTTAGAGTGAGCGTGTTTCAATATTTTCTGTTTCCAATTTGAGATTGTCTTCCAAGTGTTTGCATACAGTTTACATGCACATTTTCTGTCATCTAATGTGGCTATGCTTAAGCAGTTCTTTCATTCTTTAAACTTGATGGCTTCTGACTGTACTTCATGGAAGTAACAAACTGCCAAGTAGGATCTTGTTTTCCTCACATGATAAAGCAAATTGGCTAATGTACTTTTTAAAAGAAATACACTATTTGGCACCAGACAACAATATAACGATGATCTTGCCTGGTGGGCCCAAGTTTTCAATGGAGTTCTTAAACTTCTTCGTGCCTGCTAACAGAAAGACACTGTCATTCCCAGCAATGTGCCCCTGGCTTGGTTACGATGCCCAATATTGAAGCAGAGACTTCAATAAAGCATGTTTAATCGGTATTAAGAACATGGATTTAAAATGCTATAAATTATAAATGCTCTTTGGATTTATTATCCAGTGGTTGGATCAGAGCAAGATCTTGTTGGGAAAATCCTGTTGATCAGAGACTTGAAACACATACTGCTTAAAGTGTTATTTGTCCTCTCTCAATTTAAGATTGCTTGCCAAATATCACTGCCAAATCACTTTCAGAATATGACAAGTCTTACAAAATTTGACACCAAACAAAAGTAAAAAATTCTAAAAAAAAATAAGAATACAAGCTTTTATTTCTTGAAAGACAAGAAGAAGAGAAAAAAAACTTACATGTATTATATCTTTTGAAGTCATTACATCCCTCTATTTATAAATATGCATATAACTCTATGCATATAATTCTATGTAGAAGCACTTCTTTTCATGATATCTTTTCATTTTTAACCATTGAATTAAGTTTAAAACTTAATCAATGATTTAATTTGAATCAAATGACACTATGAAAAGTCAAAATTTTTTAGTCCGCGGCCCTACGCTGTGGTTTTATTTATAATCCAAAATTGGTTGAAAAACAAAAAGTGTGGCGCTACGGCGCCAAGTCAGGAAATCGAGAACTGCGGCCTGGAGCTGAGGCGCCAAGACTTCTATCTTGGCTTCTAAATTTTCCGAGTTTCAGGCCTCGCGGCCTAGAGCCACGGTGCCAAGGTCACTGACTTGGCACACATCCATACATATTCGTCTTTGCAAAGCTTGGCTTCTATTTCTGCATGATTTCTACTTATATTTAATACCATAATCTCCATGCAAAACTTTAATATATATATATATATATATGTATGTATCTATGCTTAATGCATGTCTTCTTCACATCAATTTCATGCAAAGCTTATATGTACATAATCACTTGCAAGCCTTCTTCCATGCAATCCAACAAATTCCAGAACCATATAATTATATTTAAACAAATTCCAACAGATCTTCTACTTAGTTTTTTTTTTTTTTTTTAATTTCGAATTATAGAAACAGTAGATTGTTATGTCAATTTCGGGTCCTTTAATAGTACTCGTACCTATTGCATTGAAGGTGCAAGAATAAATTCTGTTTCTCTACATCACTTTTCTTCACATCTCTTTGCTTGTCCTTGAGTGCAAAAAAAACTTAATCATATGGCAATTCCATGCACTCAGCTCTCAGTTACAAGTACTTAATATGGCATCAGACACTTGAGTGGGCATAAATCCAAGCAGACAGATCTCTGCACTCAAAGCATTTATTCCAAAGCAACCCTTACACATATATAAAAGCACATTAATGCTTTAACCTCTTATATCAACAACAAAAGAAAGAGAACTTTAAACAAAACCATGGATTGGTTCTACCCGAAGAGAAGAGGACCAGAGTGGAAACGTGGGTGGACAGGCCAAACCTTGGCCTCAATCTCTTCACCACCACCAGCATTACTCACCATTTTCGGCATAGTTATCATCTTGTTGTGGTTATCTAAGTACACAGGTTACAAAGCTCAGTTGCATCTCACTGCAATCAACTTTCAGCTATTTCTCATATTGCTGCCAATTTTGCTGATATTCACCATAGCTTCATATTGTTCTTCAAGTTGGAGTTACAGTCTCCGGCTTCCGCGCATCGAGCAAGGATCAATGCTGCAGGGTGGCGGCAATGGCATACCATGGGGCATTGCAATCTTGGTGCTGGTTCTTTTGGTGTTGCTTTCTTATCAGTCTACATTTCATTCAAAATGGTTTGGAGCAAGTTAATAAGTAGATCCACAATAAGAAAGGAAACCAGAAAATGAATCTTGTCTAGGCATATTGATATTGATAATGGTGTGTGTATACAGGCTTGCTAGATTATTTGGTCTTGGAATCTCTTGGAAGTCCTTTTGTCAAGCAATGTTCTTCTCAAAGAACGGTTGTACATGTAATGTTTCTTATATATAGCTTGGCTTTGAAATAAGTTGTGTGCACAATGTTTAAGGAATAGTTATAATATTTTAATAAATAATAATTTTTACATCATATTAATATTTATTAATTATTTTATTTTATTTTTATATTTAATAATTAATAATTAATTATTTTATTATATAACAAACATGAGTAAGATATTAAACTTAGAATTTTATCATTTTTTTAACTCTGAAACACAAATTATAGCTATAACTATAAGGAGCTTTACGGAACTATTTTTAATTTCCTTTCAACTACAAAATACATATTTGACCCAATCAATATAATTTTTTTACTAATTATTAAAGATGTTTCTTTAGACTCAAGGCACCTAGATGGAAACCTTTCTAACTTTTTGGTATGTTAATATCATGAACATCCCAACTTTATCTAGTTCACACTGTAAATACAATTCGAGAATGATACTATACAAATTTTTTATTTTATGAGTATTGTCGAGAATGATTACAAATAAGTTATGAATGTTATGTACATAGCTAATAGTTATTCATTAATTAAAAATAAATAGTTACTCATTAAATATAAAATAACTGATTATTAAATATGAGATAATTACCTGTTAATTAAAATAACCGGTTATTAATTAAATTAACTATTTAATAAAATTTATAAAAAGTAAATTTGGCTTCAGAGTAAAGGGTAAGAAAATTATTGAAAATTCTATACTTATTATCTATCTTATTTTCTCATCTAAAAATATTATTCTAATTTAAGTATTGAAGAGTTCTCGCTAAATACTCTGACACCCTTTAACCTTAATAATTTTGTAGAAAGAAAATCTGGTAATCATATCAAGAATTGAGAAATAATAATTTTTTTAATAAGAATTGAGAACCAAGAAGATTGAATCTGTTGATAACTGACAACCGAAAATTATATAACAACATTCCTTAAAATTTTACTTATTAAAACTTTATTAATATAAGATTTACTCGAGGAAGCTTTATATAAAATGTCGTACAAATTGAAACTTTGGTAAGCTATAATGAATTCGTTTTTAGTAAGTATAGAATATAAGACAAGCAAAGCTAGTGTAGTTGATTGTTCCATGTTTATTTTAAATTTTATACTATTTTTTTAATTTATGTATTATATTTAACACATACAAAAATGTAACCAAAAATTTAAAAATTGTATTAAAATTTAGAAATTAAATAAAAAAAATCCATCGTACAATATAATATATTGTACTTACAAAGGGCCTAACTATTGGATATAAGAAACATTTATTTTTTTTCTCAGCTTTTGCGAAATTTGTTTTGGAATTTTATATTTCATATTTCAAGATTTGGGTAAGAGTTTTTTTTATGTAAAATGTTTTAAATTTTATGTTATTAAAAAAAAAATGGATGCAATGTACCAATACATATACTCATTGTTGCCAAGTACTAATTAAGGTATAAATTTTAAAGATGGTTATTTTATTAATTGCTCGTTTTATTTGTCATCTCTTCCCTTCTCCTGTAACAATCCCAATCCCATTACCCAAAACTTTCCAAGAAAATATCTTTCCCAAGAAATCTAGACACCGAGATCTTCGACTAACAGCTTCCATCATGCTACTAATTTTCTCGGCCGTTATTTTCTGTCCCTTCTTGCTTCTTACCATTGTTTCTATCTCCCAAATCTCAATTCTTTCAATAGTTAATATTTCCTGTTTATTCATGCATATTATGGTTGGTGAAGGAGCATTCTAAGACAGATGAAACAGGTCGTCGATTAAAACTCTTAAAATTTGATTTAAAATTAGTATAATATTAAGTTCTATAATGACCGCACTCCAAGAACTCGCTTAGGATCCAAAAATTTAAGGAAATTCAAAGGAGAACGATGAGTAGAAAATTCTGATGCTTTTCTCATGTGCTACTCTACTTCTTACTTTCCCTTACTTTCTTGAGTTATCTCACATTTTCACACATTGTGATGGTTTTTGAAGCTCATTTGCAATCAAGATTCTGACATTCATTCGGAGATCTTTCGCTCACCGGCGGCTTTCAAATTGGAGAAGGAATTCAAGGTATTTGTGTACCAGGATGGACACCCGAATCGGATATTTACAACCATTGTAACACCCCAAAACCTGATACACGACCAGCTAGCGTGAAACTATGATCTTCAAATCAAACTCTGTTAACATGATTTCTCTATTAGCCTCCAACCTTTACAAAAATTTTAGTGGACAAAGGGTGAGCTGCCAAGTCAACAAACACAACCATGCATAACAAACAAAACAGAAAGTAGAGGCATGAATTCTTGTCGATAACTGAATCATGTTAGCAAGGTGTTTTGTTTTGCATTTTATATTGCTTTATAAGATGAAAAACCCAAACCAGGAAGGGAGAGGAGTGTGCAGATTGTTTGACACTTGATTTAACGATTCCAGAACCATTTGGATACTTGGCCAGAACCCTTGAACTATCTCTCTCACGAACTTTTGACAGATTAAAGTTTAATTTTGCATGCAATCTCTTGTTCTAACTGAATTTTTTGTGCCTCTGATGCACGCACATCTTACGGTATTGCATGCAAGGAGCTTATAATAGAAGTATGAGTAGCATTGTCAAGAACAATGTGGAGAGCCTAATTTTGAAGTACCCACATACGGTAATAGAACTAGTGCTGTTCATTTCGTTGTTACTTGCCATGATATTTATTGGCTTGAGAACTACTGAAGAAGTTCACCTCCTCAAAAGAATTCAACTAGATTAGCGTGTTCATCTCGTTAGAATTCTATAATATTTTCCACACAAAGTCGTTGCCCTCCCTCAAGTTCAACAGGCTTTTGCTCATCCAGTTGGTGGGAATGACTACATGGATTGGTAAATTCACATGTTGTAAACGGTAAAGACTCTGCATCCTGTAGTTGTCACTCTGTAGAATTCTGTCAGAGTTCTTACTTGAGGTGTATGCTATTGGCATATGTAGTTGTCTCCCTGTAATCTCAGTTCTTTCAGGTATTTACTTTTTTCTATCTTTCCTTCTTTCACTTTGTTGCTCTTGCTTTTTCAAGCACATTTTGGTTGATGAAGAAGAAGATTATGATAATTTTATTCATGTATTAGTATTACTCTACTTTCCCTCACTTTCTTGCATTAATTCATTTTTCTCACATTTTCAGCTACACGCGGATGATCAAGATTCTGAAATCTTTCACCCAGATATCTTTTACTCACCGGAGGCTTTTAAGCTCGGCTACCCACAAATGGAGACGGAATTGATGGTTTTGGTCTACCCAAATGGAGTTTCTAGCACTTACTTCCCGAGATTGAAAAGTTTCTTCAAGAACATAGTTGAGAGTCGGTTTTTGACTAATGGTCAAAACAACGCATATTTGTTCTTCATCCCAATTTCTAGTCATAATTTGAGACCCAAGGTATGATTCACCAGAAAGTTGCCCGTAAAACCTGCTGCTAAGCCACCATTGCCGCCAAGTTTAAGAAGATTTCTCTGAAGAGATGCTTTGATCAGACCCAAACAATGGCAAAGAAGTAGAAGAAGTTATCAGAAAGCTAAAAGGCCAAAGAAGAAGAATGGTAACAGTGATAAGCAAAAACAAGTTCCTGATATGCCAGAATTTTCCAAGAATCGCACTGAAGAGAAGAATGGTACGGATGTTGTTCTGGTAATGCGGAAAAATATCACAGCCTCTGATTTAAAGAAATATCTGAATCTTTTGTCAATACAAAGGATCAACGGATGATTTTATTAATGAAGAGGAGAAGATGATGGCTAAAAGGAAAAGATCATACCAGTATTACTGATGCCTCCCATCTCTGAAGCAGAATTTGATGTTGGGTTTAAAGAAGTGACCAATGGGTGATACTTTTACCTACAACCTCAAACAAAAATGGCACTCATGCGTTGTGGAGGATGCAGATAATAGACTGAGAGATAAATTCTCGTACAAGTATGGAGACTCAGGAAAAACATTAAAGATTTATGTCTTGCTTTAGTTAAGGTAGAATCAAAAGTAGAACAACAAACACTAAAAAGATTTTCAGCTACATTTGGTACCACTTTTAAACATCAAATAAACTACACTGATCGATTATATTATTAGAGATTAGAGATTATACGTGACACTTTGCTAAATAGACTACGATTATCTTCTTATATTATTATTCTTTAAGCATATAGTAAAATATGATACAAGTAAAAAATTTAAATTGTTTTTTAATAAAATTAATTTTAAATTTTACCATACTCATAACTAAAAATAATAATAATAAATTATTTATAATTCAAAATTTTAATTATATTATGTGTTAAAATTTATTTAAGATAAGAATAATTAAATTACGATAAAATCTTCTTAAACTAAGAATAAATTAGACTAGGAAAGGGTAGACATCCTTATTACACAATCTATGAGAAGTTGCTGAATCATATCGCCATGTCTGAATTGTTTAATGACTGGACTGCCACCTCTCCAATAACATCATGTATGGCTTTAGTCATTGAGGTACAACACTTGTCCTCGGAATAACTTCTTTTGTTGTTGTATTATTTGATATTCTCTAACACGAGAAATTTAGCATTAAAACTAAAAGTCTCCTTTAATCTAACATATGTTCTTACAATAAAATAATTAAATTATTATTAATCGAGGGGTAATTAACAATAGTTGAAAGGGCCAAAATGGTTTGGAGGGTAGTAGTAGTAGTAGTAGTAGTAGTGGTGGTGGGGTTTCTAATTCTACCCTACAACCAAATCAAAGCAAAGCACTCCCTTTTGACGGGTCACGGTTCCAATAAATATTGGACCACGAAAGCATTTGGTAGGTTGTGATGATTGAAAAAAGAATATTATCATGAATAATGTAACGATAAAATATTTTTATTTTTTTAATTTAAAATTTAAATATAATTTTATTTTAATTATTTAAATATTTTTAAAATATTTATTTTTTGACTTATTGTAAAATAAATTACAATAAAATTAAATTTAAATACCGTAAACAAAATTTAAACGTATCATGTAGAATTATTTAATTATGTGATTATATTTATTTAAATTTTAAATAATACAAATAAATATTATCATATAAAAAAAAAAGAGAAAAACATTAGCTATCATGACAATAATGTAACCTAACTACCTTATTGTGACACTTGAAATTAGCCCTTTTTATGTCATGACACATTGAGAAGACAAGAGACATTTTGAAAATTGACATTTTTGAAGATAATTGTAGCTAGCTAACAAGGCATTTAGTGATTTAGGCATTGCCATTTGTGAAAGAAGTTTTGGTAAGATGTGATATGATATGATGTGGTATGGATGATAGCCATAGGCATGTATGTGATTATAAATATCTTTATAAAAATGTTATGGCCACTCTTCCATTATATGAAAAGGCAATTACTATTTTCATTTTTTTTACCTATTTATAATTATTTGTTATTTTCCTTTTCTTTTAATCACCATTTTGCTTGAAGCTGAAGTGAAGGTGAGTGATAACTTGTTCTTTTCAACCATTATTACTTCTAAGAACTAAGGAAAGAATCACCATAATTTCTTTTCATTTCCTGAGTTTTCTTGGCAAACAAACAAGGAAAATATCTAACCAAAAAAAAAAAAGGTATGATTTAGATCCTTAAACATCATTCAAACAAGAAGAACCCGAATTCCAACTATATAGAACACATCCTCCATTATTTACAACTGTATAAACTTGCATATTTAGCTATATATTTGTTTGATCGAAATATATAGCTAAATATTCACAACTCACTTCTTTGGGTAGCATATTTGGATATATAACATCAAACAAACCAGCTATCAAGGAAGATAGACTGGTACTGCACCAGAATCAACAGCAACACAATCAAGGCAGCCACACCCCATGGCGAGCTCCCCTCCGAAGGACGGTGGTGGGTTCGCCGGCGTTTGTCCCATGGAGACGAGGCAAAGAACGTATCTGCACTATCCCACGATGACAACCAACGAACAAGAATTATCAAAGCTACTGGTGTGGCCAATAGTATCCAACTCATTTGTTCTTCAGCACTTTCCACAAGTGATTCATAGCTGAAATACGATGAAATGCCGAGAAAAATTAATGTCACAGCTAAGATTAAGAGAACTGGATATGGTAATGGGTTCAGAGTGAACGAATCAAAGATACTGCTTCTTCTGTAATGACCCATTTCTGGGTATTTGGATTTTGTTTTTTGGTAAGAGAGCTAGACTACTTCTAAAGGTAGTTAAAGACTGAAGGGCCTGTGAATTTATAGCAAGAAAAGTAGGTGTCTGATTTAGTGTGTTGCCAACTACAGAATTAACTTTGTGATGGGTCATTCTGATCGTTGGATTTCTTGATACCATGAGGTTTTGATGGTTGCTTTTGAATGTGATACAATTTTATACTCACGGTGGTCAAATAAACAGAAGACTTTAAAGACACATGAAAGGCATTTGATGGTCCTACTTATCCCACTTCGCTTTATAAGCATGCATTTTGGAATACTTTCAATAAAATTATATCACTTATTTTATTTATTTATTTTAAAATAAATATACGAGTAATAAAACTTTTATTCTGAAAATTCAGGGAACTTAGACAGAAGATCCTGACACCGTGGAAACTGCTGACACCATCAGAGATTGAATAATACCTTGACCAATAATTAAATGATACCTGAGAATTCTTCTCTGGGGAGCTCCTTTGGTTGTTTCTGTTGTTGGTGGGTAAAATCTGTCCGATATAAGCTACTTTTGCCGCTTTATTGACTAACTCAAGATTGGTCAGTCAAATGCTAGCCTTCATCATCTAGATCCAAATAAAGTTTTCTTCCAAACAACACCACAATACTCTAAAAAATATCTTATATTCAAACTTATATTTCATAGGACACACATAGTTTATATGACTACGATTGTCAGGAAGCATTTTGTTGTATTTAGCAGTTTTCCAGAAAAAGTGACAACACATTTGACCAAATTCCGAAAACCATTTTCTCCCAACTGTAGAGAGTTTACCTGCTGCTGAAAAGTTCATGGCTGCATTAGGATTTCCATGACAGATCAATATGATCTGTGTTAAATGAATCAAGGTAAATTATAAGTCTACTTATCCAATTGTCAATATTAGCATTGGTAAGGCAATTTACGAATACAAAATTTTATACACAACCTGAAAGAATTTTTGATTACACTGGAGGAATCATCAATGCATGTGTTCATCTACTTTTCTATAAACCTAAGGCCTCAAAAGTTCTGCCGTGTCTCTATTCTAACAGCTAACCTATAGATGCCTTTAACCTTTTCAATATTGCTATAACATTTATAATCATTACAAACATAAAGCTAACAACAATTTTGATGATTATTGAAGTCACCTGCCACGAACAGAAGGAAAAATTGATGTGCCTGGTTGCACTGTAACCAACAGAATGAAAACTCAAGGAATGATCTTTGGCTGCATTAATTTTGACAAACAAGAAACAGAAAGCATCATGTCTCAGGATAGCCACGATAATCTCATAATGCTATTAGAAGGTGTTAGATCTGGATGGCCCCAACTTATCTTTTGCCAATATGTTCCCCCAAAGTAAGAAACACAAAATCAGACCTTTCCTTCATATCGGAAATTTAGTTTGTAATCATGTTGTAAGGATGCGAGAGTGCTTCTGCAAGGACCCTCTACAAAACAATTACATTGGAAAGAAAGTTAGACTGGAACAAGATATTCTCCTTTATATGATGTTTTTAAATACTGATCATTTTAAGATTCCTTACCTCCAAACACAGTGTGAAGATATTGAAGATCATCTGCAGAGCAAGCATCTATTAAAGCATATACACCAGGTTTCAGAGCTTCATCTATCTCCCTGCCAATTGATTAAGAAATAAATCAGTTTTGCTATTGCACCAGGTGAGCATTTAATTTCATGAAGAACAGAGAATTATATTACCATCAAGGCAAGTAAAATGAAGATAAGATGCTAGACACTACCTTTTGATACCAGTTTTAAGGGGACCATATCCTGAATAAATCCATATGTAATTGGATAAGAATTTGAAAGAATGCTGACCAAAGACATCCTTTTGTTGTCTTACCTGAAAAATATAGAGAACAAATTGTATATTATGTCATTCACTGTCAGCTGCTGCTTGTTAAAAATCAACATCACAGTAATCATGTGTCAAGTAAAACTAAGCTGAAACTTGATTTTCAAGAAGGGCCAAGGCAGAGGAGCAAATGGCCCAGCCTTTCTGGTCACCCTACTCTCTATTCAACAAATGGCCATCATCTATGAAAACAGCTTAGATACATCAAAAGAGAAATACTTTTCAAAACATATTTAAATAATATCTATATTTATAATATTGAAAATAACCTAATAACTCAAACAATGTATCGGTAATTTAAAAATATATGCATGTATTGTTCCAAAGCCACACCACTCACCTCTTCATAAATCCTTCGTAGAAAACAAGCACATTTTACCCCCTCTTGTACTTCCCATGAAAAATAACCTTTTCTGGCCACTAAATCAGTATCCACTGTCTCCAAACAATGAAGAAGAACGAGTACAGATTCTTCAAGTAGCGCAATGCACCGCTCACACTCACTAGAAAGTATGCAATAATTAGAACCAAGAAAATGCCTACATTTATAGGGGGAAAAAAAACAGATATAGAAAGAATATGTAGGAAAACCAAGAATCACAAAGTCAACAATCAGTACATAAAATGTTCATATTACATAATCAAAAATGAGATTACTATACAGGAAAAAGGCATTAAGAACCACTAGGCTGATGGATGAATCCAGGACAAAGCAGTATATCCTTTAGCTGTATGTTTGGCAAACCTAGCCCCGCAAAAAAGCTTGAAAACTAAAGATCCATTGAGAATCAAGCTGAACTATCGGTAACAACATTATCATTCCTATTATAGACTTTTCATTCTGAAATTCCTGTTTGGGACACCCTCTAGCACATTTCAATGCTAGTAAAAAATATCAATCACTTTCAATGTTGGCTCTCAAGTGATTAAATTGGAATAGCAATACAAAAATTTAAAGCTAATGACTTTCATTCTGTTAGCTTATGACCTAGATTTCTAGGTCTTGCAATCTGGTATGCAAAACATAGAAACAGGACTTGGGGAATAGAGAACAGCTTTCCTCTTGAACTGGGGTAAACTCACTCTGTTTTGTTGGCTCTTCCTGTTAACTTTCTTTCTATCTTCAAGATTCTTTATAACATAGCTAAATTCTTGTAAGAAGTATAAAGAAATAAGAGTAAACGAATAGCCCAATCTAGAATGATATCGTGGTTGAATACTTCCCTCTTATTTGATATTTATCTTTCTTTCTCTAATGTTCCTAAAGGTATAAGAAGAGTCCTTGAAAAGCTATCTTAAAAGAGTACCCTCTACCTCACCCACTTTGCCTTAGTTGTGACAAATGGTAGGCATGTTCATTTTTTCTTAAGATAAATGGATTAGAGATTTCTTTCATGAGCACTTTTCACACCTATATGGGTTGAGCCTTTCTAGAAATGTCCCAATTTTTTCTACAGCAGTATTTTCCCCTTCTCCTCCCCTCCAGTTTGAATAGCAACTGGAATTGGAATTTCAACTTTAAAAGAAATTTGAATGAGAAAATCAAGAATATTCAGCACAAGGAATTTCCTAGCTGATGTTTCCTTAATGACACAAAGAAAGATAGGACAATGAACGTTGAGGCTGATTGGGTGTTTAATCTTACAAATCTTATTCGGGAAGATGCCGGAATGTAGCTCCTTTGGGGTGTTTGACCCATACAAAATGGCTAGAAAGCTAGATTTCTCTCTAAAGTTCAAGTCTTTCCATGGCCTTGGCTTAGGCAAAAACAATACCAATGAACTTACTTCACAAAGTATCCAAAGATGTACCTTTCTCAATCATAGTTTAATGTGCATAAAAAGGGAAAGAAGCCAAGGTTTTGTGGGTTAGTCTGTGTACTTGTCACTCCTTGCTTACAGAGAAAATGTCTACCTTTGGGATACGAAAGTAAGCTATATGGCACTTAGGAAATATGCACTTGTTGCTTTCATTTGGGAAATATGGCACAAAAGAAATAATCCATACTTTTTAAGATAAAAGAGAGGAAGTTATCAATTGTATGCAATATGTAGGACAGTTCGTCATTTTTTCACTTTCAGCCTTGGTCTCCAAACAGTTTCGAGCTACTTTTTTCCCTTATTCAACTCAATTGAGGAGGAGTTCTGGGTTAATCTGATTTGTTTTTCTCTTGCACTAGGACTGTTATACCTTTTGGTTTTACACACAAGTAGATTTTATGTGATTTTCTTCTAATAGCTTTTGATACTCCTTGCAGGGTTGCTTTTGACCTTCTTTCTATTAATCAATGTAAATCCTTTAGTTTGTAATTAGAGGAAAGAAAACAAAAAAAAAAAAAAGGGGGTGGGGTGTGGGAGAGGGAATGAAAAAGGGAAGTATTTGAAAAACATAGTTTCAGTGGCCTCAAATCATCACAGAGATATAGCCTTTACTAAGAATTTTGGAAGCATATGGCCTTAAGTATCAACTGGCAGCTTTGGTATCGATCAACAAATACAAGCTAATACATAGATCGCGCAAAAAATGTTTAAGAAATCCTCCCACAACCAACCACGTTAAATGCAGTTGGGGTATGTTTAGGATTGAGGTGCTATGGCTTTTAAGCTACAACTAGTCTAGAACAGAATCATGAGATGTTTAGTATAAGTGGGAGAGTGAGTGAAAAAGGTTAGCTCCCAAGTAAAAGTTATTGTTTACCAAACACTTATGGTTGTGCTTTCAAAGTTAAGTAGAAGTACACCAATCTTAAACATATCCTTAGACCTTAGTATGCATACTGAAGGGGTTACTGGAGTTACAGCCTCTCCTTTTTAGTTTTTACCTCTCAGTTACAATCTCTTGAATCTTCCAGTACTCCGGGTTGTCCCCTTAAAGATTAGCTAGGTCACTTTCCAACCAGTTTTGACAAACCAATTCTTCAATTAGGATTTCATTTTTTTGTCTGCGTGTTTTCCAAATCTATATAATAAGAAATTTAACTGCTGATTTAGCAAGATCTAATAGCCTGTCCTCTCATGTCTCTTTTATCCCCCTTTCTGGTCCTGGTCAATAGAATCAAATTCCTGGTGTTATGAAACACAAGAACCAAGGGTACTTATAGATTGAGTGACCATTTGGCAGTAGTAACTAGCACTACAAAAGTACTATATCAAAAGTATAAGTACTTCTCCATGTGTCTGCCTATTAACTTTATATAAGTGCTTAAGAAATTTAAGTAGCACTTGAGGTGATTTTTAAACTATTAAATAATTACATAATAATTAAAATAGTATTTAAAATACTTTACAGATAATATCAAATTGTTGAAAAATTTTTTCTAGCAAATGCTAAAGAAAAAGTCCTGAAATGCATAAGCTTTTATGCATTTTAATGCTTTTTCTTTAGCACTCCAAACAGACCCTGAAATAAGGAGGTAAAACTTACCTTTTGTGATGCTTCAGAATCGTACATAGTAGCCTGCATGATGCGGCAAATAGGTTTATCGAGAATTGCCTATCCACAGTGCAGGAATTCTGGCTTGCTACAGAATCACTACTTTGGTTATCCCAAAAAGTAGCAGAATTGGATGAAGCCGGAGGCTCTAAAGTTCTAAGCTGATGGATATTTTGGAAAAGCACTGCAGGGATGCGTACAGACTGTGCTATATGCCACGAATCCATCTGAAACAGAGCATGTTTTCCAGAAACTCTTGTTAGCACTTCAATGCACATAAAAATGACTGATCCTGGATCTGGACCATCCTCCCGCTTGTAGCTAATTCGTTTTTCATAGAAAATTAATGGACTCTGCAAGTGCACAATTATGTTGACCAAAGCAGCAATGAAATTCTGAATGTGCCTTTTAACCACATTTAGCCGTTTGCGACCTATAACACGAATCAGTGGTTATAGCAAATATGTACAGATGATCTTTAAAGAAAAAGAAAAAAAGAAATTTAAAAAATTAAGAAAAAAGAGAAAATTTCAATAGCATCAACCTAGGGTGAGCTACATTTAGTAACGTTATGTACTTTCTCATCCGCAAATTTTCTCCTTTAAAATTTTAAATACTTCACATTTACATAACTGAAAATGACAAAGTATATCATGAGATGTTTTTGGATGGTCATATGTGCATTTGTTGAGTGCAATTGCATTAACTAAAGCTAATGAATATGGAGTTATGAAACTAATACCATCCTGCTCAAAATGAATAAATTAAGTCTTATGTGCCAAAAGTGGTCAATTTCCACTGGTAGACTCAACCATTTGACCTTGAGGGACTACTGGATTTGGCATTCACTTGTGAAATCTTAAAGTGGTCTACATGCAACTTAAAACACCCTCACATCAAAACATACTACCAGAAACAGAATGAAATAATCACAGATGCTTTAGATTATATAACAAAATGATTCTGTTGATGAGGTTATAGATGTGCCGATCTAACATTACCTGAAACAAATTCTAGAACTAGATCCATGCAATCAATGCCACCAGCAACGATTGAAGAAACCTTGCCACCATCTTCAGTTCCAGTATTTATTTCGTAGATCATTGTGCAGCCTTCATGCACTCCCACTAGTGCTCTCTCTATAGCCTGTACTGCAGACAGCAGATGTAAATCTGATGGTTTCTTTATAAGCTCTTTGAAAGACATCCTCAACCTAGATTTAAACTCATCCAAGCAGTGGGGCCCAAATGAAAGAGATGCTTCAGATAAGCCTACACTGCCATCGAGTATCTTAGTGCTAGACTCTCTCTCATGAGATGCTAAAGTAGCCTTTTTCCCCTGCAAAGATATGCACTTCCCTATGGCCCTCAAGTGCAACTCTATCAGCCGAGCATACACATTTCTGGTCAAGGTAGGATTAGTTAACGGAAACTGCCTTCCGAATTCTTCAAGATATCTGAGAACACCATCCAACCAAACAAATGTAAATGGGTGTGGCACTTCCACCATGTCTGCTAACTGTGACAGCAAGAATTTTGAAATGCCAACAGAAGTCGTCATCAAGCTTGAAGAGAAAGGAGTGTTTCTAATCTGCAGGTTTAGCCTCAAAATAGCAGCAGCAGCAACTAATAGCTGCCTCAGCAAATTAGCTGCTTCAGGATGAGTGCCTTTCAGCAAGCCTCGCAAAAAATGTCTTTTTAAACATTGAAGCTCAATTAAATCACCTGCAGCTACCGCTATAAAACTGGCAGGAGAGTTTACATCTTCTAACTGTAACAGATTGTTTCCACCACCAGCCATCTTCGAGTCATCATCAATATCAAAGGATGCTGGGTAGTTCCGTGCAGCTCCTAATATTTGATGCTGTTTATCACATGAACCCTCTGTCTTGGCAATAGAACTTTCTAACGAAAAATCCCCTGAAATCAACGGATCACCACAGTAATCCAAGTTTTGAAAACTTTGAGCATCACATGAACTTCCTGGTGGCTGATCATCCTCAAAAACCAAAATGTGTAAAAGTGAACTAATAAAATCAGAAAATACATTAACACTACGGTTGAGTTTAGAGAGAGGTTTCCATTTTGACTTTAACAATTTCACTTTGTCACTACTTTCTGCATCGATTTGATTCACAACAGAAGCAAGGCCCCACAAAATCCCACTTAAGCAGGAGACTACCGAAGATAATTTATTGAAATTTACAACTTCCTCATGAGCTCCCAATTTTCTATCACGAACAGCATCCTTTAAAGACAAAAGTAAGATTTGTGTCTCTTCCTCTAAATTCTCTAAGACAAGGAACATACTTTTCAAAGCTTCAACCTTGGAGGAATCAAAACATGGACCACTTTCCTTTAAATTATCATGTTCAGTGGCAACATCAGAACCAGGTTGTTCAGCATGAGGCTTCATGGAAAACATAAAAGAATAAATTGCACAATTAAAGTGGTATTTGCTTAATATCAAGAATATGTAAGTTGTGTGATCCATCAATGAAAATATCATATCTCTAATTTCCTGAAAGCAATCATCTGAAAGTGCTTCTTGAAGCCCAATCACCAAAAACACTGACTTGAAAAGCCACAAAACAAAATGAGAACCCTCAGAAAGCTTTGGAATAAGTGATGATTGACAACATTCTGTCTTCTCTTCAGAAGATGCCATAATTACATTTTTCAAGGTCCTCCGGCAGGACACAAACAATTTGAAGAACTCATAATGACAGCGGGAGAACAATGCACCCCTACATTGCAATAAACTGCCCACCACAATCCTGGAAAAAAGAAAGCCTTATGTTGGTATAAATTATGCATCTCCAATGCACCAGAAACTAAGCAAAAGCTAAACTAAACACTTTAATATAACATGCTGCAACATGTGTATTATGCTTTTACTTACCTGCAACAGAAACGGTATAGAACAAGATCGCGGAATCAATGCCATAAAACAAAACTTAACTGTACTATTATGTGATTTAACTATCTAGATACATCGATATCAATGTCATAATACAAAATTTACCTGTATTTACATATGTGATTTAACTATCTAGATACATCTTTATCAATCCACAGATTTGCACATTCAACAATATTTTTCTCATAGGAAACAGAGAAATATCAATGAGTTAAAAATAAATACAAAGGTAGATAAGATGGACACTGGAGAGACAAAAACAACTTTACATGGAAAACAAAAACTATACGAAATGTTTTTAACTCATCTAAATTATCCATAGATAAAAGCCCCAGCCACTGCAACTAGAACCCAGGAAATCACACAGCTTTATAAACCAGACCAAGGATCTAAACACTCTAACCTGACTAATTTACAACCCCTTCCAAATTAAGCTGAATGAAGAAATACATAAATAATAAGGACGACTTTTGATAGTCCTTTGAAGTAGAGGCCCAAAAAGAAGCAAAAAAAAAAATGAGTATTTTCCCCTATAATAGTGGCTTCTTCCCCTGATTTTCTGACGTATAAACCCCTCTCTGAGCACTGCCATTTCTACACAACGCTGGAAGTTTTAAATTTCCCCAACAGAGTTGACATACAACTTCAGTTCACACAACAAAACTGTTGTTCAAAGATATTTCTTCCTTTATTTCTCTTCAAGAGAATACAACTAGCGCTAGTATTTTATCTGACTTTGTTAGTGATTGTTTCCCATTAAACTAGACAAACTTGAAGCTTTACGAAGAATTTCCACAGACATAAAAAGGAAAGGGGGAGGGATAATCATATACTAAGATGCACGAAGCCTGGCAGATCCGCATAAAGCAGGCCAATTTTTTGTTAGATAAACAAATATTACCAATACTAAGAAAATAGGACCCAAAAAAAGATGGACTAGAGATCCATCACTGAATTACAAAAATTCTAACAGACAGAATTTACAGCATAATCCTAAATAAAAATGAGCTACACTACACATCAATGCAAAACAACATCCCAGTCCTCAAAAATAAAAAATAATGAAGAATGCTGAAATTTCCTTGGTAACTGAAGCCCATAAGGATGCCAAACAAAACGAATTTTATCCCACAAATAATTGCTTTCCTTTCAAGAGCATCTTCAAATAACCTGTTGTTTTACCCAGAAAAAAAGCCATCACTATTCACCTCCATAGAACCTTAGATTTTTTGCCACCACCAAAAGCACAAAAGCAGACCAATGATTAGACCTTTACAACTCAAAATTTAATTTCTGAACTTTAGAGTCTCCAGCAAGCATATAATATTCTCCCACCATCATAACTGGTAAGATGGTAAAATTACATTGTCTTTGTGCTAGCAGTTCTCAACTGAATATGGTATACATACACACTTGTACACATGTTGGTAAGCAACTAGCACATAAACATAAATGCACCACACATCAAAAGATGAACTGTGACTGTGAGAGATAGAGAATTCACCTTTCAAGGTTGAGTATATAAGTTGCATACAATGAGAATGATCTCAACTTCAAGTATCCTTTTGGCATCCAACATAAAATATTAAGCAAACTCTGTAAGATGGTGACTTTCGTGCCGCTAAATTGAAAGGCTTTTTGTTCCTTGCAATTTGCTGTGGGTAGCTTATCAAGTGAATGACAAGATTGTGCCACTAGAAAAGAGTCACTTGTAACAGGTGTGTTGCCTGAAACAACCACTAATGAATTTTCAAGATCACTCAAAACCTTTGTCCAATCAGGTGATGAACTGAAATCGACATCCCCAATCACAAAATCTTTAAATAATGATAATGCTGATTTCTCCAAAATACGGCAAAACATTGATGCCAAATGCCTGCAAACAAACTAGTAAAAGAGACAGTAAAAACATAATATAGCATAATCGTTACCATGAAAATCTCATATACTAGTAACAAAAATAAGAGAGAGTGCCTATGTCTGAAAGGAAACCAACAAATATGCAGCACACAAACAAGGAAACACCCATACAAGCTTGCATGTTTGCAGGAGAGAACGTGTGTGTGCACGCAGGTGCAAGGTAGGGGATTTGTAATTTATAACAAATACTTACTTTATGTTCATATAGACAGGAATCACTTAGAAGTTCAGATGAGATTTGATGGACAGTAACTTTCTTCAAACAAACAGCTTCTCTTATCTGCTTTTGAACACTGAAAAAGTTGCTTGCTACACTGGGAAGGGAAGTTCGAATTAGAATTGAAAGGAAAATCTTCAACTTTTTAGAAGTTGCATGAGTGCACCAAATATCAATATTTCGGCTAATAATCCACCACATTGCTGCAGGAAATGACTTCTCATCCACAGCACAAATGCCCAATGTCCATTCTTCACTTCCATGCAGCTCTCGGATACATTCACCCTCACAAAATGCATCATCATTACTGGGGATCACCAGCTGCTGCATGGTCAGCTGTGAGACATATCCCATCATGAAATCAGTGAGACCTGCAGCCTCTTGGTTCAAAACTGATATTTGTTTTCTCCACTTTTTGCATTGTTTATGATTCTGTGACAACTCAGCATTATCAATCAATTTTATTTGGTCTGCATTTTCCTTTTTCTCAAGTAAATACTCCAGAGATTTTATTTGCTTATTCAGGTCAACAAGCCTCTGAAGAGCCATAGCATGTAATACATAAATCAGTATGCAGCAGTCTGCAACATTGTCCTTAAGGTAAATATCCAAAACAAAATTAATAATATCAACGAGAGAAATTGAACATTGGACAATCCAAGAAAAATAGCCCTCAGCAGTCCAGTCAGTCTTCTCCATCAAATCCTTTCCAGGGTGTGCTGAAAAGGAATCTCCCATTGCTGCTGATATCTTCTTTGACATATTTGGGGGCATAAGGCTAATAACTTGCCTATATAAGCTTCTGCACGACATGTACAACCGAAAGAAGAACACAAAGACCCATTGAGTGGACAATATATATTTCAGCAAACCGGTTTTATTTCCAGCTACCCCATCCTCAACAGTTTTTCCTGTGACAGAAAAAAGGAACTCATTCACACTATCTGGCTGCAGCTGTACCAGACTACTAATGCAGGGATGAACTATGGTCATCAGGTCCTTTATAGAAAGCCCAAGAAGATTACTGTTTCCCATTGTGACAATCAGTGAATCTAACACTAGTGCATACATTTCAGACAAATATCTGCCCAAAATTTCTGCTTGCAGATCAAAATCTAGAATGCCCTGATATCTTAGTTTCAGTTTACTGAATTCTTTTTCATCAGTCACTGCACAACTTCCTTTCATCCATTCCATGGATTCCGATATATCTGCGGTTAATTGTCTAATACATCCACTTGCTTGCCCTTCTGGTATGGATCTAATAGCATTTTGAATGGATAATCTAAATTCTTGTGAGCATAATAGGACCCCCACCGACCTTGCATATGCTTCACAAGGTAAAGAATTAATGGACAGGAATCTAGTATGACCAACTTCACCATCACTGTCAAACAATATTACAGCCCTAGCTGCTTTGCACAGTGCAAAAATAATATTATCCACCTACATTGAGTTCAATTATTAGAAAGTGCATGAAAATCAACTAAAAGAAGAAAACAATAGTCAACTCAAATTTTCAGGGACTACAATAAGACAAAGATGTCAAATGGAGGAGAAGAAGACAGATGGTTAGCAGAACAGAAATAACTTTTGAATCAAAACATAAAGTGGCCTGGCATACCCACCCATCCCACCATGTGACACAAAACATTTCCACCTGGTAAAAAAGACTAAAAGAAGAAACATATGAATCTGAATTGAGAGAATTTTATTAACCTGGCGAAGATCGCTATAGAGATTAATCAGCTGGCATCCAACGTCTAGTGTCTGAGTAGTTAATGCATGTTGATCTTGTCCATCCGAAAAAGAAAGGCCAATCCCCAAGTAAGAAAGCATCATCAGCCACAAGCTTACCAAATCATTCCCAAAAACCTCATATTCAATATCTAAAAGATACCCTACAGCAACTACAAGTTCCTTCGCTAAATTAGTAAACATCTTCAAAATGCCATTATCTATGTCATGAATTGACACCCATGGTAGATTGGAGGCCAATGACATTATTGCATCATGAACCTTCTTCAAGAAATTAAGGCAAGCTCCTTCAGAGATATCCTCTGTTCTTACATATACTTTTTCATGCATAAAGCTAGCAAGTAAATTATTAACAGATTTGAGTGTGCAATGAACATCCAACAAGACAGATCCCTCCACTAGTTCAGCTTGATCATATCCATTCATCTCATGAAGAAGAGGCTCCATAATCTGTACAAAAAATTCAAAAAGCGATTTTCGAGTTTCTGAATTCAAATTACTTGAGGAATCACTCTGTTCTGGAAGTGCAGTACTGCTATTAAATGAATCTTTAAAAATATGACCGGAAAAATGTTTTTCCAACTGGCTTGATGTTGAATCTCCAATTTTCCGGATCGTCTTGGTACCTTCAGAAAGAACTGAAACTCCTTTTTGCCTTTTTACTCGATCAACAAGCAAGTGAAATAGTTGTCCTATACCATTCAATGCTGATACTTTCTTTGCAGCCATAAAGCTTTCCAATTTGTCAAATAAATGTCTATGATAACTCTTAACAACCGTTTTTGTATCACTTAATTTTCCATCATGGGATGCCAAATACTTTTCTACACTCCGTAAACCCAAAAACCCATCAATATGAGTTGGATGAAACAACCCATTAGACAGAACCTCTTCAACTGACTTCAGCAAGGTTCTCATTGGACCAGGATTGCTGTCATCAAAATGAAAATGCAAGACACCCAACAACTGCAGCAGTGGCTCAAGAAGTTTATTCACAAAATCATGAAACCCATTTTTCCGAGTTGGGTGGACTTTTAAGAACTTGGAAAATGGTTCAAGAACCAAGCAAGAGAACCGCAAGACAAATACACCCGCATTGCAACTATCAAGATTCTGTGAATAAGTTTTGAAAACAAGTTGAAGCACAGGATCAATGGTGGAAACCCACAAGTCCAAATTTTCATTCAACAAGCCACTAGGCAATGAGAATACCAAAGAAACACAATCAAGAAAAATATTATACAATTCAAACCCTTCACCAACAAAAAATGACTCTTCTGAATGCAAAGACTTCTCATTCAGCAAAGGCAATGCATTTCTTGCAATACAACTGATAGCTCGCAAAAGGTTCCGTGAGATGCTCAAAGAAAGATGCCATTTTAAAGACTCCTCCAAGCAGAACTTGAAAATCAGCCAGCATCTAAAATCCAGGCATGCCTCAATAAGCCCAGACTGACTTCTTTCTCCAGTAACTTTAATTTTCTTTTCAGTAGATATCAACAATGACTGAATCCAATCACTAAGAAAAACAATTAATCTTGGTGTTTTCACTGTTTCAATTTCCTCATCAGCGTCACTACCTCCTCCTTTGACTCTCAAATTAACACAGCTAAAAACTAGTTCCACCTTCCTGCATCCAAATTCTCTAACTGATCAGTCAAATTAAAACTCCGATGCTTCCATTCATTGCAATTAAGAAGCAGAAACTAAACAAGGCAAACTGAATTAGGCAAAAAATTTAAAAAAAAAAACACTGAAATATAGGGCAGAAGAATGCTTTGAACACGAGTTGTCCTAAGTTAGTTTCCCATTAGTTATTAAAATCAAAATAATAGTGACACCAAACAACTATTTTCTTCCATCACCCACTAATTTCTCACAAAACAAATTGCCCGTAACCTAGAAAAATTTCACCTGTGTGCATGTTCCTTAACGTCAAAACATCAAACCAAATATTCTTAAGCTTCCACTTACATTCTTCTTCCCTAATTTTCTAATCAATCAAACGGACATAGAACTTTCTTTCTTCCCTAAATTTTGGAAAACAAAAAAAAAAAAAAAAAGAAACTAACTTCTGAAGATCAATATCTTTGTTCTGGATAGACAGAATCAGGTCCAAGTTCCTCCAAGGATTCCTTTCTTCGAGCTTGTGGTCCGGCTCAATCCCTGTCGGTTGGTTCTCTGATAATGCGGAACTTCGCGCTTTGCTACGTCTTTGATTCTCTTCGGGGGTCGTGAGCTTTCTCTTCTTCTTCTTTGCCGATTTCAAAGATAAATCAGCCATTGTTTACGAATATTGTGTGTTTCAAGCAAATTCAATTCAAGTAAGGGTTTTGCAGTAGGGTTTTAGGCAAAACATGGCCATGTATTAGTCTCTTTTAACAATAATAGAACATTAACGACTCCTTTACTCATTATTTTTTATTTTTTATTTTTTTTTAATTCTATCGTGTGTGTTCAGATTTAAGAGGCGGCTTCTTCCCGCGTCCTCTAGTCTAGGGTTCCAATTCTCATAAACACCCCTATTGAAACATTAATTTAATACTAATAATATTTTTATAGAATTCTAAATCACTCTATTGAAAATTAGATTTTGTACTCAATTGCCAAAATTATATTTAAACTGCATTATAATAGAATTAATAAAGAAAATGACCTATTAGGACAGTTGTGGTGTGGATAATTCAAGGTGCAAAATGTGTGAAAAACAGGCAAAGAAAGATCCCTTCCTTCCATGCACTTATTGTTTATGGGTTTGCAAGAAAAAGGTTTAGAAATCAAACTAATTTCTATTATGTGAATGAAAAATCTCATGCCAATGAAACTTTTAGCCTTATTGCCAATACTAGTGAAATTTTAACTAAGTTGAAATTTGTCTTTCAATATTTTTGTCATGTATTTGTTTAATAAATGAAATTTATCCATCAAGCAAAGATTAATATGATATCAGAGTTGCGATCTCGTACTTATAATCGAATGTTTTATTTTATCTTTTAATTTTAGGCATTAAAATTTTTAATTTAATTTTTATTTGAAGTGAGAGGTTGATTGAAATTTGTGTTTTAATGTTATTGTTGAGTTTGAATAATAAATTTAGGAAATAGCTTAAGCCATTTGTATTCGCTATGATAATTCATTTGTTTTAAAAATATAAAATAACAAGAAAAAAAACAAAAAAGGAAAAAAA
>CP135543.1:6065153-6082709 GCA_032402905.1 Khaya senegalensis
CTATAATGGCTAATTCTTACTGCGTGCGTGGGTATGTGTGGGATCAGCAGCTTTTAAAATCAAAATTAAAAATTATGATTGAATAAAATAAATACTTAAAATATATTAAGTAGATAATTAATGCTTTTTATTTCAAAATTTTTGCTCTCTTTTATTTTTTGTTTAATATTAAATTGTATAAATCTCTTATTTTTGTACTAATTTTTTTTTAATTTGATTGTATCTAAAATTTATTGAATTAAAATTTAATATTAAAATAATATCTTCTAATAAAATTAAATAAAATACATAATATAATAAGTAAAAGTATTATAATTTCATTATTTCTCTTGTAGAGTGATAAGTGCAAAAAGAATTAAATGATTGAAACTAATTCAAATCATTAATTTTTTTAAAAATTAAATTAATTTGAATTGGTTCAATTTAAATATGCTCATTCCTAATTTTAAACTACAAATTTGATTAGACATTAAAATTTAGTACCAATTTAATGTAAAAGCTATACCATTTTATACAAGTCAATGTGAAATGACATCAAATTAATACTTATTTACTAAAATTTATATTTTAAAAAAATTCGAACGTTTACTATATACATAAAATTTTATTCAGTATTAATATTATGATATAGTATGTTTATGTAAGACTATACATTATTTTTATTGTAGTAATTTAGTCAAGAACATTTCTCTTCAGTATCAATGCTTCGAAAGCTAAAAACACTGGTATATTTTGAAGTTAATTTGTTGTAAAACTTTGAATGTTCATACATTTTTAACTCAGGAGAATGCAAGAGGAGATAAATATTAAAAAGAAAGTGCCATACTCTGATGATCCCATGAGCAAAGAGATTAGAACATCGAGGTATGATCTGTACCGATACACAAAAACACAGTAGCACAATATCAAATGAAATATTCTGAAACCAACACGATTAAAGGCATTTATTCTTCAATAATTGTTGTGAGAAGTCGCACAATTGGGTATCAAATTAACTAGGCTAAGATATTTCTTCCCAACAATTGGAGAAAACAGCTAGCATATTTCATGATATACATAATAATCTAAAATATGGTCAGTGCATGGAGGAGATGTGACAATTGATAATAATGTATAACATAACTTCAACTTCAATTTGCACCAATTAATAATGACCAAATATATAACAGACACATTGTGATTTTATCCAATTGGGAAAGCACGTGGATGCATAATATTGGATCATTAATGTAATAATAAATTAAGTGAAGGGCTTTTGCTTCTCAAGTTGCCGATTTAGTAATAGTAGGTTAAGACAGAAAGCAATTTTGATAATAATTAAAAAATTGCGCGATTGTTGCAGATATTGTTTATAATAGTATAACTCAGACTCTCACCTCATGAGCTTGTTATTATATTTCTGGCTATAAATATTGCACAATAGAGTAGAAAGAGTAGTAAGCCAAGTAAAGCTTTAGGTGAACTGGGGAGTTTGCTGGTGATGTAGAGAATTGTTTTGGTGGAAACAGAGTTCAGCCTGTTGCCTCCTCACTAAAGCAATTGTCAATTGTTAATTTCTGATTGCCATTCTTTTCATTTTACTTCTATTTTTTTAGCAAGGCATGTTTCAGAATTGTTCTTAATTGTTTTAAAATTGCAGGCCGGAGGAGCGGCTTATGGAGGGAGATCAGAAGAAACGGCAGCATCTCACCACGTTCAAATTGATTTTGGGATTTGAAGAGATTTTCTCTGTGAACGTTAGTATATACGAAAAAAAAAAGTACATTTTAAGATATAGAAATATATTTTCCGTATAAAATATCATGTTTGGCCAAGCTTTCCATATATAGATTGTATGAAATAACAAACATCTTAAGTATCTTACTGTCTTAAAATATAATAGATCATAAAATGATTCACACCACATACCAACATACAGAAAGGTTTCGTTTTTCTCTCGGTTACCGTGCACCTCATTCATCTATCCTGAGCACAGACACTCACAAAAGGATATAATATTTTACTTGTTTTGGATTATCAGTCATGCACAGTATCATTTTAATTAATTTAACACAATTTCTCATGCTGTCGGGGTCTGTGTGTTGATATATAAATTTGAGATCAAAATCTCGTGTCACAGCTCACTGTAAATAGACTTTTAAACTTATACCAACTTTCTTACAATACTGTTGGAATTCTAACAAGGGCTCTGGAGAGCATCAATGGCGGAGCTCCTTGGTACAGCAGTGCTGGTATTTGCATTGGATGGTCATCTCCTCTATTCAGACAGAAACAAAAACACCGAATCTTGTTATGTCAACCTTGGTTGCAATCATAATAACAATTCTCCTTCTCGCTACCTTTCCCATTTCTGGGGGCCACATCAACCCGATAGTCACTTTTTCTGCAGTACTCACAGGCCTCATTTCCATTACACGGGGCAGCCACATATATTTTGGCTCAATGTGTTGGTGGAATAGTTGGTGCACTTGCACTAAAAGCTGTGGTCAGCAACATAATTGAACATACTTTTTCCCTTGGAGGCTGTACTTTAAATGTTGTTGCACCAGGACCTAGTGGAACAATTTTGATTGGCCTAGAAACTGGGCAAGCTCTATGGCTTCAGATTATTTGTTCATTTGTGTTTCTTGTTGCTTCAGTTTGGATGGCTTTTGACGAGAGACAGGCCAAAGCTCTGCGAAGAGTCACTATCTGCGTCATAATTGGTATTTGCATCAACAACTGTTACAGCGCAAAAGGGATATTCCGGTGCTGGACTGAACCCGGCAAGATGCTTGGGCCCGGCACTAGTCAGAGGAGGCCACCTTTGGGACGGGCACTGGGTTTTCTGGGTATGCCCGGCAATCGTCTGCTTGGCATTTGCTTTGTACACCAAGATAATACCAAGTCAGCATTTCCACAACTATTAATATAGTACGAGGGAGAAGGCAGGTTCTTATGTTGTTGACTCATACGAAATGTTCTTTAATAAATACCAAAGTGATACATATGGTTTGAAATATTGTAATAATTTTGTCACTAGGGAGAGCAACTTCCATTCTCTCATAAGATTATAAATGCATTGCAATCAGAATTTAATGACAATATTAACGCTTATAATTAGATGGGATATTACTCATTTGGGTCCCTCCAAAAGTTTTGAGAAAGAAGAAAAGGAAGGTGAATATGGATAAAATAGTCCATTCGAGTTACAAGGTCTCACCGGTTTAGCTATCGAATCAAGACTTTTATTTATTGTTTTGTAATCTAAAACTACAGGGAATTTTAGAACCCTACATTAACTACCCTTTTTGTGTTTGTCTTTTGTACTTTTAATTTATATTTCATTTTTAACTTCTTATTAGTAATTTTCTTTTGCATCAATTAAACAAGAAAATAATTTCAAGTTTCAAAATCTTTTTTTTTTCTTTTTGTTTTTATTTATTTTTTATTAGAATTTTTAATCTTGATATATGAAATGTAATAAATTAGTGCAAAGTGTAAGCTTTAGTTTAAAAATATTTGTTTGGGCATATTTTGTCAATAAATGGATAATCTAATGACCAACTAAAAAAGCAAACCTTTGTGATTTTATCTACTTGGAAAGACATGCACATGAGAATGTTAGGTAATAAAAAATGAAGGGCCCATGCTTATAAGTAGCCGATTTAGTAGGTTAATTAAAAAAAAAAAACAATTTCAACAATAAATTCCATAAACTTAAATAATTTTTTTTTGCTTAATTCATTGTGAAAGATCCCTCCTCAGGTTTCGAGTAATCCAGTTTTTGCTAATTTATTAAAACCTATATCTGCAATAATAAAATCACAAAGTTATTCACCTTATCAATGTACATTCATACAAATATAAGAAAAATCATGATGTACCAAAAAGAAATATCGTAGTTATATATATCTTTGTAATAGTTAACATCCTAAAATTAAAGAGTTAATACAAAATTTTGTTAATTTTGACGTGATTTTTTGCAACGGCTAAAAAATTATGTTAGCTCCGCCACTGGCTCTAAGCCAAATAAAACTAAAGAAAATATGGCTGGAAATGTGGAGTGAGTTTGTGACACTGATCACTTCACCACTATGCTGCAAATGAAATTTAGTCATTGCTTATGTCAGTTTTGAATAATTTAGGATTTTAGTTGTTGCTAATGCACGCAAATGGCTTAAACTTTTCTACTCTTCCTTTTCGTTCAAATCATTTTGAAGACCGGCCAAGAAGTTGCCGATAACAGAGGAAGAGAATAACAAGCATCCTCCACCACATTGCAAAACATTTTGGGAGTTGAAGAACTTTTTTTTAATCCTACAAACGTACATGAGTTATTATGATTTCCTTTGCATGAGTTAAAACAGATGATGAATGGGAATTTGGGTTATGTGTTAACAAGCCTAACTTCGAAAGCCTGCAACTCAAACTCAACCTTCTTCCTTTAAAAATATGATCATCATAATCATTGCCTTCTTTGTTTTCTTTCTATTGTAATCCGGGATCTACAGTTGCTTTCCTTAGTGCATTTCAGTCAAAAAGGACACATCACCAAATTATTCCCTTTATGTTGTACAACCTCAAAAAAGAGTACTTTGTTTGATACCTTTACCTTATCTTATTTGACAAGTCATGTTCTTGTATAAAAGGAGTACTCATTTATAATGTAAAAATAGGTTGTATTAGTGAATTTCCAAGGACAAAACTTTCAGTAAATATCAAAGCTTTTGATTGTTTGTGATTTTGTTGTGAACTTTAACTTAGTATTAGAGCTAATGATTGAGGCTTCTCTATGGCTTCTTTTGTGTAACAATCAAGTTATGCATCTCAGGGAAATTCAACCTCTCAGAATGCCGCAAACCTGAACCCCAACAATTTGTCATTTACTAGCATCGTGTAGTTCAATGAAGCGATTTTTTTGTTACGGAAGTCCCAGATCTTGCCATCGATCAGAGGAAATGACTTGAGGAGTTTCTTGACAACAACATTGATATCCCCAGCAAATATTTATGCATTACAAATGAGGATGGAACCACTTCTACAATAATCAATTATGAACAACTCTAGAACGAAGCAAGACCAACAACTTATGGGGTTGGATGCTATCCATACTTAGTGAACCCATGCTATAAGCTGTGGTGGGATGCACGATCTCATTTAAATTGTAGACATCCTTTTAAAAGAGTTTTGCTATAAAATCAAGGTCAAAGATACTGAATTTGAGGAGTCTGATTACTTGTATCAAAATGGAAGGCATGACAACTGTTGAGTACCATTATAAGATAAAGCGTTTTGCTGATTTATTGTAAATAGCATGATACTTCAGCAACAAATAGGGATCTTATTCTCTCTATCCTTACAGGACTCAATTGTGACTACAACTCTATTATAGTTAATGTTTCATTCAAACCTAAAACCCCAACTGTCGAAGCAGTTTATTCCATATTCCTTCAATAAGATAATTAATTGAATGGCTGGAATGGTTCCTTTACATTAGGTTTTCAGAATAAACTCATTGCTAATCTTGCTCAATCTAACAAAAATTCAAAAGGAATTGGAATCAAAGAAGCCAAAATAGGGAAAGCAATTACGGTGGAAGAGGTAGGGAAAGGAATGTAAGTGGAAGAAATGGAAGCTCAAAGTCAAGTTGTCGAATTCGCCTCAAGGTAAGCCATGTAGTAACTGATTGTTGGCATCGGTTCAACAAAGAATATGAACATAAACAAGCCAAACAAGAGTAAAAAATAGCCTACATAACTAATTTAATGCAAATGAATATCCTTCCTAGTACATGGATAGTAGAGCTAGCTACCATGCCACAAACTCAAGAACCTCAATATCAATCAAAAATATGAAAGGAGAGAAAAAACTTATTATAGGTAATGGTCAAAATCTTTCTACAACTCATGTTGGATGTTCTAAGTTGATTTCTCCACACACACATCATCATTTTCGCTTAAACAAATATTTTATTTGTGCCACAAATCACTAAGAACTTGATTAGTGTTTTGAAACTCTTGAATGATAATAATGTTTTTGTGAAATTCTTTAAAAATTATTGCATTGTGAAGGATATAAGGAAGTAGAAAGTTCTATTGAAAGGAAATTTCTAGGAAAGGAATTTATAAAATGCTGAAGTGTCAAGTCTCAGAATCTCAATCCCGTGACTTAGTTAATTTAACTTCAATCTCTAAACCCTTAATCTTTCAAAGTAGAATAGTAGCCAACAAGCATGATCATGTAGACTTTGATGTAGACCTAAAACAAAGAAAACTATAAATACCTAGCATAGATGACTAAGGCATCCTAATCCAAATGTTTTCAAAAGTCTTATTTTTTCTTATAATGATCTTAACTTGAATAATAAATATGCTTCAATTCAATCATTGCCCTTTTGTTTTATTGCAAATATGAGAAAATGCATCAGGATAAGAATAAGGCCATTGAAACCAAAGTAAAATCACTTTTTGAATTGATTCACACTGACCTTTGCAGTCCTACCTATATTCATAAATAGCTACAAATATAATGTTGCATTATGGATGATCACTTTAGATTCACTTGGATCTTTCCATTGACTCAAAATTCTGATTCACTAAATGTTTTCAAACAATTCAAAACACAAAGTTGAGAAAAACTTTGATTTATATATTAAGACACTGCAGCACAACATAGGTGTAGAATTTAAAGCCTTTGAACCTTATCTAATCAAAAATGGTATAAGACTTACGTACTCATGTCTTCACTTACACCATTAAAATAGTAGAATTAAAAAGAAGCATAGAAATTTTTTAAAAACAAGTATTGAGCTTGGCCAAACATTTTAGAAAATGGTACAATTGAGCTTAAGGGGGAAATTAAAACAAGTGTTGAATAGGATTTTAGGCCATGCATTAACAAGCCCAACTTCAAAAGCCCGCAACTCAAGTCCAACCTTTTTGTTTCAAAAATATGACGACTGCTATAATCATTGTCTTTTTCGTTTTCTTTCTACTGTATTTCAAGATTTACAATTGTCCTCTCCGGTGCGTTTCACTCAAAAAAGGCACACAACCAAAATTTTTCCTTTGTCTTCTACAACCTCAAAAGAATATTTTGTATGATACTTCTATTTGTATTTTACCTTTATCTTGTTTGTCAAATCATGTTATGTATATAAGAAGTACTCATTTATAATGTAAAAATAGGTTGCATTAATGAATTCTCAAAAACAAACTTTCAGTAAATATCAAAACTTTTGATTGTTTGCAATTCTGTTGTGAATTTTAACTGCAAGTACTTTGTATCTTTGCTTTAAATCATTATACCAAAAAGAAGCTGAAGTATATGTTTATCATTCTTTTGAATCCCTAAGTACGGAGAGCATTAATGGCATAGCTTCTAAGTACAATGGTTTTAGTTTTTGGATTGGACACAATTGTCATCTCTTCCACTCAAATAGCAACAAAAACACCAAACCTAGTAATGTCAGCCTTTGTTAAATTCATAATAAAAATTCTTTTTATTGTTACATTTTCCATTTTCAGAGGCCACATTAACCCGATATTCTCCTTTTTCGCAACACTCACAGGCCTTATTTCTGTCATATGCCCTGTCATATATATTATGGCTCAATGTGTTGAGCCATTTTTGGTATACTAACATTAAAAATTATTGTAAATAACAAAATTGAGAGCATATTCTTACTGGGAATGCGATGATCTAATCTAATTAGTACGATATTATCTTTTTTTATGATTTAAAACAGTACAATAGATTCGATCTTAACACTTTACAATTTTATTTTTAACATTTAAGATTTCAAGTCTTAAATATAAACTAGAGGTAGAGAACTTGTAAGTCACATCTCTAACTCTCCTTAAAAGTTGTGAGATGATTGCATTCTAAATATTATTGCACTAGGACATGATACTAATTGTGATTGTCTTGCAAATAGGGCAAGCTCTTCACCTTAAGATAATTTGTTCATTTGTGATTCTTTTTGCTTCAATTTGGATGACATTTGATGAAAGACAAGTTAAAACTCTAGGGAGAGTTACTGTTTACATTATTATTGGAATAGTGGTGGGTATTTTGGCTTTTGTGTTAACAACCGTTATAACTCAAAAGCGATATACTGGTACTAGCCTGATTCCTGCAATATATTTTGGTCTAGCACTTGTAAGAGGAGGTCATCTCTAGGATAAGGCAATTGAGTTTTCTGGGTTAGGCTTACTATATCTTATGTGGCATTTGTTGATAGGTCGCAAAGTATTTGTGAAATTGAAAGACTTTCTTTGAGTGAAAGATAAACTATAATAATTTTATTAATTTTCTTCCTTTCCTTTATTTGTTCACCTATGTAACTTAAATAATAACACCTCATATTTATCTCTAATAATAATAAAATAACACATTACTATTTGACACTTATCATGTAAACTTAAACTTCTAAGACTCTCATACTTTCTAACTTAGACAATGAAGTTTATTGTAAGTAGACTTCTCCTTGTGCATGTTTGTCTCACCTTTGAGGAATCCACGTAAAATCCTTGAACCTATCATTACCTTTCCTTCGAAGTGGATCCTTGTCTCCAAGGTCCATTTTAACATACTGATTTGTTTTCTACCACCAGTGCTTTTATAATTCCTCACATTTGTATACATTTAAATAAGCATAACTTTCGACTAATGATAGTTAGGATCCCTGACATCTGTGACCTACAATAAACTTTTTGTTATAATTAAAACAAAGGCCTTGTGCCTTCTTTTTTTGGCATCTCTTTCCACGTCAATCTTCTTATGCGTGACATGGATTGAGGATCCATTTGTGTTTGAACTATTTGCATTGGTAGTGTGAAGTGACGTTGTTGGAGTTGCTCATCTCATATTCATGTAAGACTAATGACTTATTTTAATATTTTTTGTTTGAACATTCGAATGTCCTCTGATATTTCTAGTTTCAAACCTCCCATGAACATTTCTACGAGAGCTTTTTGTGTCTAACCTTGTACCCGATTACCCAACTTTTCAAATTCTCGTCGGTAGTCCCTCAACGTGTGTGTTTGGTTGATTCTCGAAAGAACTTTCGTCAAAGTCCTCGTACTTTGTAGGATCAAATCGAGCCCAAAGCTTTTTGGTAAATACTTCCCATGTGATGCTCTGTCCTTCTTCCTCATAAGAACGCTTTAACCATTGTCACAATTGATTGGCTTATCCCTCAGATGGATTGAGGTAAGAGAAACTTTTTAATCTTATGTAGTTCCTTGGTAATTGAAAAATTAAGTAGCTCGGTTGAACCACTCTATTGGGTCGTCATCATTGTATTTAGGAAACTCAAGTTTGATCGTTCAAGTAGCATGAATAGATTTTTTCTCTCATGATTCTTCACGATTTTGTAGACTAGTGTTCTTGCTACTTAATGAGTGATGTGGAGCAGAACTATGGTTTGAGAGTAATGTATTAGAGAGCTCCTTCAGTGAAACTTCAAGCCGATAAAATTGACCAAACATTCCTTACTCTATTCAATACAATCCCTCCTGCACACCACCCAATCTAGTTTTTAACATCTCAATTCATTCTTTATTGTTCTGATACCACTGATAGGTCTCAGAATATTTGTAAAATTAAAAGACTCTTTTCGAGTGAGAGTTAAAGCACAATAATTTTAATAATTCTTTTTCCTTCCCTATATTTGTTCACCCAAGTAAATTAAATAATAACACCTCACACTTATCTCTAGTAATAATAAAATAACACGTTATTACTTAATACTTATCACCTAAACCTAGACTCCTAAGACTCATACTTTTTAATTTAGACAATGAAGTCTATTGTAAGTAGACTTCTCATTGTGCATGTTTGTTCACCTCCCAGCAATCCACATGAAACTCTTGGACATATTATTTGCTTTGTACACAAAGATCATCCCAAGTCAGCATTTCCACACCTATTACTATATGGAAGCATGATTTTTTTTTCGATGGATAATTTCAGGAAGAAGGGATTAACGGGTTGTTAGGTAGTTTATGTATTAATTCAATATTTGAGAAATGTTAATTTTGGCATCAAATGTGTGGTTTCCATCATGTACTCGAAAGAAAGTTTCTACACTATTATTTGTCCTGGCATATTGATCCCATTACAATATCTCTTCATAGAGAATTATAATATTCGATATTTATGAGTACGAAGTAGCAATAAATTTTATTATTTTTCTCACGAATAAGTTAGGTAATGCAATCATAAACGATATATCCATTGACTGCAGGCTGGTAACTTTTGTTTATGCTGTATGAATATTATTGGAGACAAGAAATTTTGCTTGATTACTCTTAACAATGCCCTTTATCATATCATCGAGACCGCCTTAAATAACACTTAAGAAATCTAAAATCATGTGGGAAATGCATATGACAGATGTATATATATGGTTACCTGTTGTTACAAAAGCCATGCAAGCTAAATTCTATGGCCTATCGTTTTTGTCTCTAACCCTAAAACCAAAACTCTTTCGCTTGATTTGCATGGCCGAATTTTGACTCATTGATTTATTTGTTTTTCATCAATGTTAAATCTTCGAATAGAAGGTTAACTTTTTTCTTTAAAGCATGGATTTTGATTTGGATTTGGTTGTCTCCAACGAATCAGATGGTCCCGCTCCTCGTGTTTCCCAAGGATTATCAGTTGAAAGCTGTGAAAAGAGAAATACAATGGCAAGAAGAGAACTGTTTCTTGCTTGCATCGGTAACCGTGAATTTTTCTCGTCACAGGCAATCAATAATACCTCAGTACTTCTCACAGTATAGGGTGTACTTGGAAGAACTTAATTTTGTTTACTTGTTCTATTCTCTTTATTATCAGTTATTCAAGAAATTAATTGATATATGTTTCAAACAATTCATTCTAGATTAATTTATTAGCATGATAGTTACTTTTCTCTCACACAATTAGGTGAGAATATTATTTGTTCTCTGGTAATATTTGTTGATACTATTTATTATGAATCGAGTGCTTTTTGAAAATATAAAAATACAAATAAATCAGTATATTATTACTTTTATACACTCAAAATCTAATGAACTTTTACCAAATAAAATATAAAAGGACAAATATGATGTTGTAATATATAAGTTCATTTCATGTGCTGACTCAATAATGAGAGAAGAGAGCAATATCCGAGCATCCTTCGTGTGATTTCTTTGTTTCAGATGTGGAGGGTATTCACAGAGCTTGTAGCAACATCCTGCCTTATATTTACACTAACCACTACCATCATCGCCTGTTTGGACTCACAGGAGGCTGAACCCAAGTTTATTGTCATTGCCTTTCTCTTCCTCATCCTTACAGTTCCTCTCTCCGGTGGCCATATGAGCCCCGTCTTCAACTTCATCGAGGCCTCAAAGGGCATCGTAACCCCAGCACGAGCTTCCTTAGAATGTCTAGGCTCAATCCTAAGTTTTCTTAAAATCGATTGTGTAATGAGCCAAAATGCAGCAGAGAAATTCTCCTTTGGTTGCTGCATAACTGTTGGCCATGAAACAATGTTAACAACAGATATTAGTGCACAAAGTGCATTGATATTGGATTTTACATGCACATTTGTGGTACTCTTTGTTGGTGCAACAATTGCATTTGACCAAAAAAAAAGGTGCAAAGAACTTGGCTTAGCAATGGTTTGTGCTATGATGGCAGGTGCCCTGCGACATTATGTATTTGTTTCCATAACAGTAACTTGGCCGGCTGGGTACTTCGGCGTAGGGCTGAATTCAGTTAGGTGTTTAGGCCCAGCAGTGCTACGTAGGGGCCCTTTGTGGGAAGGGCATTTGGTATTCTGGGTTGGCTCATTAGTTGCTTGTGTTGTCTATCATGGGTTTGCAAAACTATACCTGAAGAAGGTTTAGTGTGGGAGGACAGAGTAGAGTGGGACATTATGAATTTGGTCAGGCTCTGCCGTCGTGGAAAACGTAAAATTAGACAAGATTACTTTTCTTAATTACAGCCAATTAATCTAATTATTACTACTTCAATTCGGATATGTTCAGGATTTCATTGGATTCAAAATAATTAATTCTAATTTAAATTTTTAAATAATCAACTTTTAAAATTAAGTTATAAAAAAATTACTTTCCAAATAATTTGTTTTATGAGTGGTAAATATAACTGAAAAATGTAACTAAAATGTACATGTCTATAATTTGGTAATAAAAATATGTATTTATAAAGTATTTGTTAGCATCATTTCGAATATATGATTGGTATTTAACTATTTATTTATTTATTTTTTACTGAAAGAACTACCATTTAACCTGGTGACTGATATTTGGAGTAAATTTGGGGTACTTTGAGGCAGTAATTAACTTCGGTTGGATAATGAAAACAAACTCCATCACAAAATATGGCTTCAACTATACACCGCAAATTTTACGTCAATATAGAACCATGTGTTAGAATGGTCTCATCAAAGGATTAGCAAAAGCCACTGGTACATTAGAAATAAGGAACAAAAGACACAAACTTAGTAGTGCTGCTTTCCTTAATAACTTATAAAACATATATACATACACACTACGTTTTTATTTTTAATCTGTTTCCCTTGACACATTTATATACCTATATGACAGATACAGTTAGGAAGATGGCTGCAGAAGAGTAGAAGAAGGTGTTGAAAGAGGCTCATGCACGACTGAATTTGAAGATATTGAGATGGGATTGCCCTCTAATTGCAACATGATACTTGCCAGAATTTCAGTCAGTAACTTCTTGAACTCGTCCTCTTTTATGATCTTGCCATCATCCGCATTAAACATCTTAAATACTTCACCAATAACCTTGTCCATCTGCAAAATTTTAGGATAAATATATATATATATATATATATATATGAAAGATGATTGCGAAATCAAGGCAATGCATGGATAGCTAAAACCAAGCTGCCTAGGTTTTTGATGATAGATTGAATGTAGTAATTGAGAAAGTATACCTGTTCGACTGCACCAAATGGTGGTAAACCAGCTGCAGGAGCCAATGCATCCAACGCTACACGTAAATAATCTTTCAACATTTTCCCATTACGATCTTTTGGCACTGTCTCTATAGCTGCATTTATTGTCTGCATTTTGAAATGAGCTTAAGTAAGTAATATCATAATAAGGCATACCAAAAGTTGACAGAAAGCATGTTTAAACATAACAAACCTTGTCTAATTCAAACTTGTTGGATGACAGTCTCTTAATGCCAGTTCCATCAAAATTATTCTCACTATGGGCAACAATCACAGGCTGCTCTTTTAGATGTTGAGCCACACACTCTGCTAGTTTCTTAAATTCAACCAAGAATGTTTCTTGGGAGACAGGTTTGCCTTGTTCATCTATACTGCAGGATTGAATGCCCGGTTCTACAATGTTGCTCATAACCTATGAAATCATAAACTCAACATAAAAAAAAAAAGAAAAGAATATTTCAAGATGTTTAACAGTACCGGAAAGTTTGAAGTTAAAATGCGAAAGAGGAATTACCCAAGAATCTAAGGAAGGGGGCACTCCTTGATCGACAGTCAGTGTATCCAAAGCCTTGATCATATAACCACGCATTGATCCATCGGATGACTCTATTTGCGAAAATATGGACACCATCTCCGGTTCATAATTGGGGCCATTGATGAATTCACTTAGGTCCTCCCCATCCATCCGAAGGATAACTATAGGGTCTCGTTTTAAGCCAGTAGCCATGCCTATTAAAATGTCTGAGAGAACCTCCTTGAACTCAGTCTTTCTCACTTTCTCTTGTTTTCCATGGGTGAATTCATTCAAAACCTATATAACATAAACATCAATTTAAGGGTACATTCAATTATCTTATGACACAGGGTCCTATAGATATAAGGCACTGATAGTCTAGAATTGATTAAAGATTGACCATAAGTTGAATGAGTTACCAATCATGGTGATGGTTATAACATAGAAGAACAAAAAGATTAATTATATGACATGATGTTATTGCATAAACGTTTCACATCTATTCAACTGGAAACATTTTTCTGTATGATTGCAAAGTAGTTATGATCTCGAGGTTGGACAAGAATCATGAGATTTTAGTATGCGGGTTTGGTTAGAATTTCACATCTTTTGCTTAGGTCTAGAGAGATCGAGAACAAGCGCATAAATCATGCAGGAAAAGCAGGACCACCTGGTCTTGATCTACCCGGCCTTTTGGGCCATAAGTATGATGCTTTATTGCATTTGCTTCCACACTTATCATGCACCTAACAGGAAAAACTATTCTACAATTACATATACTTTCAGATTTGAAACATATAAATTGTTATTTATGTCGGGTTAGGCCTTTGTTTAGCAGATTAGGTACAAGATTATGACTTTCATACAAAGCAAAGTCAAATAGGAAAATGCATAAGGTTCCACTTAGACAAAAGTAAATTGACTTCGGTCCGCATTAACATTATTTCAGGCCCACAATAAAGTTCCAAACAGACACACAGTAAGTTCTACAGCATTCATCATTAGATTCTTCCTTAACTACGAAGCTATTTCTAAAGAGAAAGCAAAGAAAAGTCAAAATAAAAAAAAAAAATTACCGAAAACCGAAAAGAAAAAGCTAAAAGCAATAAAGTCCAACAAAACCGACCATAATTTAATAATAGCTTGGATGTTTCTCGACCTAGCCAGCTGGAAATGGAAACCTTTGACAGTATCTATGCCGCCTCAATTAAGTGGCCTAAGTATCATCATTTTCCATTGAAATTAAGATAACCCCAAATGTTATAGTACAATTTATTAAGATTATGTTTCACATTGAGATGTTATGATTTTTAATCTAAAGTCATTATAGAATAGAATCACTAGATGTTACGTTTAAGTGGGTGGACGGTTAGTAAATATTAGCTATCAAATCAAAGTGGGTATCTAACACACATTTTAATTATTTTGCTTTCTAAAATAAGCAGAAGCACAATGACTACAAACATATTCTAGACTAGGCGGTGTAGTGTGGACTAATCATGAAGCAAATGCACCAACTTCTTCTCATTACTTAGGTTTCTTAACAAAGAAAAATGTGAATGACAGAAGTGGAGGGTCTAAAATAGCAATTGATAACTCAATATCGAGACTCTAGTTTATTGAAGATAAGTGCAATTGACTGTTGCAGAATTAAGAAAAAATCTTTAGAATTAAGAAAAAATGGGTAACCTAAGCAAGAGCTGAAAGTCAAGTCTTATATAACACCTTTATGTTCTTACTTTCTAGCTTCGAAGCGTGCATCAAGAGCATATGTTAGTTCAACTTCTTTTAATTTCTACTTTTCCTTCTAGGCTTATAAGATGCCTAATTTACATATAACCGTAACGTTTTGAGGCTTATCTTGTGGAATTCATCACTCTTCTCCCAGCCAACGTCCGTATTCTGCTAAAATCTTAAAAAAAAAAAAAAAAAACCTCTATGTATAGAGAACTGCTATAAATTAACAAAAATTTACTCAACTCTCTTACAGTTGAGGGCATAATAAATGTATTGGAGATGATTTCTTTAAAAACATTGTCGGTCCAGAATTTTAATAAAATGTAAATGTTCATAGCCGATAATTCTTATTATCCCATGAATCAAAAGTAAGGAAATCAAGCAACAAAGATTCCAAAAACTAAATAAGAATAAAAAGCTATAGATTGAGAGAAATGGGAAGAGTACAAACCTCAGAGTAGATATGATCAGAATCAGGAGAAGAACCCTGAGCAGGCAAGCCAAGGGCTGCACCAATATCAGCAACAGCAGGCTGAAGTTCCTTCACAGAGAGCTGACCATCGCTGTCTCTATCAAGTTCCTGAAACTTATAATCCACAAAGCTGCTAAACACCTCTTCATTCGCAACCAACTTCATTATATTCGAACCGTCCAGCACCTGTTGATTTTCACTTTTTATCTTTCCTGTTGCCATCATGCAACTGGAACTATCAGCAGCTGAGTCCATTAATTCTCAGTCCTCTTTTGGGATCAAAAATTGGTTTTTTCTTGTGAGTCTTGTGATGGCTTTTGGCTTTTCCGTTTTGTAAGAATCTCGTGATTCACAGGAGTTAGCTCCAGATGAAACGAATCTCCCTTAGCCTTCTTCTTCCATTGAATTGAGCTCTCCGCCTTCTCTCCTTTATATATCCCAAAGCAAGAGCCGTTAGTTAAGTTAATTGGTTGGCTACTACGACGATAATATTTAATCCAAAATACAAATATAATTTTAATTATCAAATATTTTATATTTATTTAAAATTAAATAACAATATTATTAAATTATAATAAATTCACCTATATCTAATTTTTATTCTATGCTATAAAAATAACAAATATATTTCTAATTTTCAATGAATTTTAGAATATTATCATATTATTTAATGTATTTTTCTCATTTTAATTTTTTATTAATAATAAATTTATAAATATTGATAATTTAAATTGAATATTATGTTGTTTACTTCATTTTTAATTATGAATTTTCTTCACAAATGATAAAATATATTAATACAACTACAAATTAATATAATATTTTATTTAAAATTAACTATAAATGAAATTTATACTATACTTACTCTAACAAAGGCATCAAAACTTAATATTGTATTCAAATTCTAACATAAAAATTAATATTTAGTTATTTTGAATAAATATAAATAAAATATTAAATATATAATTTTTAACATAAAATATTGATAATAAGCATTTTAATCGGATATGAATATAAATATTTTAAATTTTAGATTTTTTTATTTGTTATCATCGCTAGTAGAACCTATTTGCTTTCCTTTACTTTAATTCATTTTTTCAATGGGGTTTTTCTTGCAAAGCAATGGTTACTTAAGATGCCTAAAAATATATTAAAATTTTATATTTTATGTTTTATGTTAATAACTAGAATAATATTTAGGAAAAGGATTAGAAATCTTAAAATTTTATTTAATTTTTTATATTAATTTTTTAACCATTGAATTAATATATTTTTAATAATTGAGATTAAATTTAATCCATGTATTAATTATAATACATTAATTATACAAGTCAGATTTAATATTAATTATTAAAAATGTATTGATTCAATGGTTAAAAAATTAATGCAAAAATTTGTGTAAAATTTTAGAACTCTTAATTTTTCTCTTAATATTTATTATATTTTTATTTAATTATATATTTATATTCAAATAAAGTATAAAACTAGAAAGAGTGTCAAACATTTTAATAGAAAATAAAATATTAAATTCAATTAAGATTTTATATAAAATAATACTTTTACACATTTATCGTTATAACTTTCAGTATAATTGAATAAACATAAATATTAAACTTCACAACTGCTGTCTCAACATTTTACATAACGGAGTGATGTGATTTTTCTTAATTATACAATTAAATAATTTTAAATGATTAATTAATTATTTTAATTTTAAAATTTTAAAATAATTAAGCATTATATTTTATTATTAAATGAATAAATATTATGTTACTCTAAAAAATGAGATAAATTATAAAAAGTGTAGTATTATTTTTGTATTAATAGTTAAATTTTTAATAAATTAATTCTTTTATTAAAAAAAAAAAA
>CP135543.1:6087619-6198547 GCA_032402905.1 Khaya senegalensis
AAAAAAAAAAAAGAAGACTTTTTTTGTGTTGAAAATACATTTGAGAAGATTGCGACTTTTAAATGAAGGGAAGATAGTGGCCACACAAATATATGTGTGGTTAGGACACGTGGGGCCGTTTGAGAGTTTCGCAGAAAGAGAGGTAAGAAGGGTGAGACTGAATAAGCAGAGTCCAGTCAAGGCTTCTTTGCTTCGGTTTGGTCGGTCCGTATCTGCTGGCCGCGTGGATTGTTTGTTTGCTACGTTGCGATCATGCGCAAGAAATTCGGACTGACTCATCCCATTTAATGACTTATGCGCTTGTGCACGTGTTACGTGGACTTCGTATTTCTTTTTTATCATCTGTGGTCGAGTACATTTTAATATCATAGACCTCACTTTATTATTAGAGGGCATTGTCGTAAACAAAGCAATTGTCTCGCCCAAAATTCATTAAATAATTTTATTTTCCCCTTAAAAATCGTGGGCGGGATAGACTATTTTTACATCTAAAACTTTAAGTCAAAGCGTTGACTCGAATTATAAAAAACATTATTGCCTATTTTTAGTAGGCAATTCGATTCAATTATAATTTGTTAATTATTTATTTTAAATAATAAATATTATATATATATATATTCAAAAGAGATCGATATGAAAGGTCGAAAGAATACTAGTTCATGAGATAATTTTATGAATTAAGATTCATTTTTTTATTTTAATAAAATTTATTTATAAATTTTATATTTTAAATTTAAATTTATAAAAAAGATATAATCTAAATATTTGAATATCAATTATACTAAAATAGAAAAAAAAAATCTTAGTTCTAAGTTAACATGCATGTAAATATGGTAGAATTAATTATGAAAGTATCTCGTTTTTGACTTTAAAATTCACTTTGTTAAATGATTGTCTTCTAGTTGAATCAATTATCTTTTTAATCCGTCCAAATAAAGCCTCTATTTGGCACGCGAATAAAATGCCACAAGGCGTACAAAATTTGTATCCGTGGAGTCTTCGATGATATCTAATGTGTAAGATCACGATTCCTCTTAATAGTTAAAAAGTATTATTGACGTCACGTAACATTCACATCATGATATGAGAGGGCTTTACGTTTGGTTGATGGCAACGTGCATTTAGTGCAGGTTTTGGGCAAACCAAGTCTATCGAACTGTTAATAATTGAGTTTTGCAAAAAGCCTTGGTTTTCAATGCATCAACCATCTGCTTGTCTACAGGTTTTATCGGTTTGCAGCCGCGCAGAATAAACTCCATTTGCCTTGTGCTTGCAGTCATTCTTGCTTGGAGTGATTGAGATTTCCATTTTCATTGGATGATGATACGGCAGCTTCATCAGTAGCAGATTCATCAGAAATTACTTTTATATACTTATTGTGGGTTGCTGTGGATTCTAAGCTCATTGGAGATGCTGGCAAATGCCCTGCTTCTTTTGCTCTCTCTTGCTCATGCTGCTGCAGAAAGTTTTTCAACTAATTAGTCCCTTTCAACATACCCTTTATAGGAAATATTCGTATATGATCACGACATGGATCACAACAATCTACATTTCCAGCAATGATAGAATAAATAGCAAGAAAATAAGCTACAGATTCATTTCATTAGTAGAAATGAACTAAGGGAAAGTTGGTTTTATTCTAGCTAAACTCCTGTGTCAGATTTGTTTATGCAAAGTGTCTAGCAATAAAATATACGCTTCTTAAGGTCTCATTGAGAGATTAGGATTATTTTCTACGTTTTCTATTTTTAGCTTAAACAAATGTCATTATATAAAATAATTAAAAATTAATAGTTTAAATTATATATCAATCTTTTTAATTTATATCATAAATTATAAAATTAATTTATAATTTTATTAATTTATAATTTAAATTATTCATTATTAATTATACTATATATTAATATTTATTTAAAAATTAAAAATAAAAAAAATAAAAAAAACTTAATTTCTTTTCGAGTGTGTTAGACTATTTCTAATTAAATTTGATATATATTTTTAAAATAAATAACCAAACACATATATATGTATTTATATTAATTATATTAAAGTTCTTTTTGTCGTGCTTGTTAACACAAAGATTTTTTTTGTTTTTGCTCACAAGTACTTGTACAAGTATTTGACTTCGACAAATAAAAATACTTAAATACTTAGTGCTCATAAGCATTGCAAAACGACCCTTAAGTTGTAGTAAGGTTGCAGAATCCAGAAGGAAAAAAAATGGCTGCAAATAAGAAATCTGGGTGTACTTTTCCTTGGAGTAAGTATTTGAAGCTAAGTAAGAAGAGAGGTACCGCAACATCTGGAAAAATCTTGTCTGTCGTCCATAAACGTCTGCCTCTTCCCAAAAGAGAAGACCGATTTACCTGGCCTTAATCTTCAGCTTTAATAAGTTCGATCAATTGGCGTCTCATAATTTGACACAAAAAGCCGCAATATAACGTTATCAACAAAAGCTGTTCCCTGGAAAAACTTGAAATAAATCAATTCAATCAAGAAATTGAAGGCATCGCCAATCGTCCATTAGCATCTTGCATATCAAACAGTGCAAAATAATTAGTAAAGCAATATGATGAATGCTGCGGTATACATTTGTATCGGGATGCCAAAGATATATGAAGAATGCCAATTTAGCTTCAGTGTACATTGGTAACTTGAAGTTCAATTAACAAAATAATTAACATACTATAATATATTTGTACAAAGAAGATGAAAAAATTAAAAAAAAAAGAGAGTGCCATGAAATGAAAGCGTCACCCAATCACCCAGCAATCATAAACGTAGCAACCAAAATCCTAGACGTTCAATATAGGAATTAATTAATTAGTCATTTCAAATCAAAACTATATGTGCGTGCAAAAATTGCTGCAGGAGTTAATGGCTGTAAAAGTGCAAACCAGTAACACCTTTGAGATCTTACAGGAAGCCGCAACTCAAGAATAAGTGTTGGAATCATATCATATAGCCCATTGATGGGAGCTTGTGGCAATGTATCTCTCATCTTGGTTTTGTGGTAAATGCTGGTTTTAATTGGATGGTTCAATTTAGGTTGCAGTTTGAGAATTTGCTTGGCATTAAGAATCATGGATGACATACGAACAACCATGATAGATTCAAAATCTAGGTAGGTTTTTTATTAAATGAAGCTTGGAATGAAAGTTAGAGCAGAACTTGACAGTTGAGTGGGTTAACAATAGTGAACACCTAGGAGTTTGAAGGCTTACCTAGTCTTATATTTATAGTGTTATGAAGAGTGGCGTGTGATAATGTATTTGATCTGGTTTAACTGACAGGTCGACAGGTGAGGCTGCTAAGTCTGCTACACTGGAAGATGAAGCAGGAAGCTGAGGCTACTAGATCTGCTAAGCTGGAAAAATGCGGAGCTGTAGAAAAATTTGCTGCAGTCGGTTATCGTCAGTTGAATGCTGTTGTTAGTTAGAGAATTTGTTATTAACAGTTAGTTTTATAGCTAATAAGAAGTTAGTTAGTCAAGATTATTTTGTTTTCTAGAGTATTCCTGAGATAGTATAAATACTATCATTGTAAGTAATTGAGTTTGTTTTTCTCTTCTGTTTTCTTCTTAACCAAACAAATTAAGTTGAACTCTTACATGGTATCAGTTCTTAATGGCTAGCACTAACCTTTTGATTTCAACTTCAAATACAAACACGACCTTCTCCTTCATTGTACCAATAAAGTTGGATGATACAAATTGTTTGGCTTGGAAATCTTAGGTTCTGGTATCAATCAAGGGAGACAGCTTAGAGCATTTCATTACCGATGAATTCAGTTGTCCTCCTCGTTTCAAGTCTGGAATTTCAAAAGGTTCTACGACTGGAAATCAAGACTATATGCTATGGAGGAGATAGGATTAATTGCTCCTAGGTTGGCTATTATCTTTGATGAGTGAGTCTATCATTGAACTTGCAATTGATTGTAAACCTCTTTCAAATTGTGGAAAGCAATTAACAAATAGTTTGGCTTTAAACCTAAGGCAAAAATTATTTAATTGCGTTATTATATGCAGACGGCTAAGAGAGAAGGTTTTACATAGCTGAATATTTCTTTAAAATGAAAAAATTTATATGATCATATGTTTGCTGCTGAATTTCCTCTTAATAAAGATGATTTTTTATTTATTTGTTTGGTGGTTTGGATTCAGAGTATGACCTAGTTGTTGTTAATATGACAATTAGAGGTGATGAATTAAGCTTGCACGATGTATATTCTATACTTCTAACTTACAAATGCAAGTTTAGGAATTGAATTCCAATGCTTCTATGGCTACTTAGGGTAATTTTGCAGCAAATTATTCACAAGCCAAAAGCTTTCAGAATAAAAGTCTTAATCAATAGATCCATAATTTTGGTAACAATGTTGGTGATAGAAGAGGACCATGAAATCAATTCAATGTTGGTAAAGGTACTTAGGGTGGTAGATTTTGGTCTAATGGAAGGGACAATTCTAAGCCTATATGTTAGATCTATAACAAGCTTAAACCCACTGTTAATATTTATTTTCATAAGTTCACCAAAGACTTTTTGGCACAAACAAGCTTACCTTAGCAATATAATTACAATCAAGCTTTTAATTGGAACAACAATTCAATTTACAAAGAGGCTTACTTTGATTTAGCTCAAGAAGAAAGAGCAGTTGATGATGGATGGCATTTGAATAGTGGTGCTACTCACCATCTAACCAACAGTTTGCAGAGTCTCTCTTTACAAGATAACTTTCATGGTTTAGAAAAATTAATTGTTAGAAATAAAGAAGGTTTAGACATCATATATATAGGTTCAGCTGTGATATATTCAAAGGATGCAGAGAATTCTTCAATTCTTTTAAAGAATATTTTAGTTGTTCCTAAAATTACTAAGAATTTAATAACTATTTTTAAGTTAATTAGTGACAATGCTATTGTTGTTGAATTATGTGGCAATTTATGTTTTATTAAAGATAAGAGCATAAAGAAAGTGCTAGTGAAAAGAGTAGTTTTGAGGGGACTGTATAAGTTTCTAATCAAGATAAATTCTCATGCTTTAAACTCATATTCTTCTTCTATTTCAAAGCTTGTTCAACTTGGTTTTGTGTTTATGATTTCTATGTTTGATTCTTCTTCATATAATAAACATTGCAATAAATGTTGTCTTAACCCCTATTTCTACTCAAATATTTCTTTGTGTTTAACCTTGAGTATTCCTTGTTAGCAAGCTTTAGTTTGTTCTAAGTCCTAGTCAATTACTATATTGCATCAACGGTTTGGTTATCCAAACTTTAAAGCTCTCAAGTTTATTCTTAAGCATTATAATACAAATTGTGATATAAATAAAACATCTTTTTCAGATTTTTGTGATGCCTGTCAATATGGAAAAAGTTACAAGTTACATTTTGTCAAATCATTTATTAAAATATCTTAAACATTGGAGCTACTTCATGTAGACATTTAGGGTCTTTATGTTACAATTTCAAAATTAGGCTACATGTACTATCTTGATATTGTTGATTATTTCAATAGATACATTAGGGTTTTTCCTTTAAAGCTTAAGTCTGATACCTTACCAACCTTTCAACATTTTTAGTTGCTTATTGAAAAATAATTCATTTGTCCATTAAAGCTTTACATTTTGATTTAAAAAGAAAGTTTCTTGTTTTTACTAAGTTTTTATAGTCAAATGGTATTCAACACATGCTTGTCTATGCTCATTTTCATCATCAAAATGGTGTTATTGAACAAAAACACAAAACCATCTCTAATATGGGACTAACTTTACTTGCCTAGGCTTTAATGCCTTTATGTCTCTAGTAGGAGGCATTTCACACTTCTGTCTATTTGATCAATTGCATTCCCTCTCTTGTTCTTAGCAATATTTCAACTTTTAAGAAGTTATTTCATCATCCACAGATTATTCAATGTTAAAAGTCTTTAGTTGTGCTTGCTTTTTATATCTTTGACCTATCGCACTCATAAACTAATCTTTCATTTAGAAAAATGTATTTTTCGTAGCTACAACTTTATGCATAAAGGGTATAAATGCCTTCACCTTTTAAGCAAAATCTATATTGCAATCCATATTATTTTTGATGAGTCTTTTTTTTCTTATCAAAGTTTGCATTCTTCCTTTTGCTTTACTTCATCTATTTTATTAGGTTTCCCTTTTGCAATTCTTATTATTCAGTAACAACATACTCTACTTTTCTTTGCTGCTTCTACTATAGCCGCCTCATCCTCTTTAAGAATAGTTAATGATTCTAAGTAACAGGTACCTCCTTCTTCTATCCAGTTACCTATCTTTCATCCTAATATTTTTGATGCTTCTTTTCAGAATTCTCATTCTGTGATTACAAGATCAAAAAGGGATATTTTTAAACCAAAAGTATTAATGACTTCCTTTTCGACTAAACCTACCTTTGTTAAATGAGTTATTGCAATTTCAATTTGGAAGGAAGTTATGCAGGATGAGTTTGATGCCTTGCAAAGAAACCACGCATAGGACTTGGTACCCTTCTCTTCTGATTACAAAATTATTGGTAGTAAGTGGGTGTTTCGAACTAAGTATCATTCATATGGTTTCATTTCTAAGTATAAAGCTCGATTAGTTGTTAAAGGATTTCAAATTCTCGAAATTGATTTCTTGGACACATATAATCTTGTGGTCAAATCTTCAACTGTTTAAATTATTCTCAGCTTAGTTGTCATGAAGGGTTGGTTAATATGTCAAATAGATATTAATAATGTTGTCTCGAATGGAAAACTTTCTAAAGTTATCTACATTCACTAACTTGAAGGCTTCATCAATGATCAATTTCTTACTCATGTTTGTCGACTCAATAAAGCATTATATGGTTTAAAATAGGTTCCCAAAACTTAATATGATCAACTTTGGGCAACTCTTTTATAGTGGGGTTTTAAAAATTTCAATGTTGATACCTCTCCTTTCATTCAACATTCATCATCTTCTATCCTTATTATTCTTGTCTATGTTGATGATATCTTGATAACAGGTTCAAATTCATCCTTCACTAAGTTTTTTATTCAGCATTTAGACAGAAGTTTGCTCTTAAAGACCTTGGTCATCTTGGTTATTTCCTCAGCATTGAGGTAACATACAGTGCTACTTGTTTGCATGTTTCCCAAACCAAATATATTAAAAAACTTATATTAAGGGCTCATATGGAAAATTGCAAAGTATGTTTTACTCTCATGACCTCAGTTATCAAGCTTTCTAAATCTAATGGTGAAACTTTTCAAGATGTTTTGTTTTATAGGAGCATTATAAGAAGCCTTCAATATGTCACCTTGACAAGACCTAAAATTGCTTTTTCTATTAATAAGCTTAGCCAATTCTTGGCTTCTCCAACCATCAAAATTGTCAAGCCTGTAAGTGATTGCTTCGTTACTTATAGGATAGATCATTATATGGTTTGCAATTTAATTCAGGATGTACTTATGATTTGGTTATATTATCGAATGTTGACTGGGCTTGTGATATTGATAATAGAAAGTTGCAGTATACTTTAATGGTAATATGGTATCATGGTCTTCTAAAAACAAGTGGCATCTCGATATAGCACAGGGTTGGAATGCAGGTCATTAGCTTCTACTTGTTTTGAGATTACTTGGTTATTATCCTTGCTGCATGAACTTGCTGTTTTGCCTTCTGCTGTGACTCTTGTATGGTGTGATAATCAAAGTGCTATTGCTTTGGCTCAAAATCCTATTTTTCATGATCTAAATATGCACATTGAATTAGACATTCATTATGTTCATGATAAGGTTCTCAGCAAAAAAATTGAGATTCATTTTGTATCTAGTGTAGGTCAAATTGCTGACATTTTCACTAAGCCTTTGCCTTGTCATGCCTTTGATTTGTTTGGGAGCAAGCTGCAACTTCTTTCTTGCCTATAGCCTGAGGGGGATGATAATGTATTTGATTAGGTTGCGCTGAAAGGTTGACAAGTGAGGCTGCTAAGTCTGCAACATGGAAGATGAAGCTAGAAGCTGAGGCTATTAGATCTGCTAAGCTGTAGAAAAATTTGTTGCAGTCGGTTGTCGTCAGTTGAATGCTGTTGTTAGTTGGAGAGTTTGTTATTAACAATTAGTTTTATAGTTAATAAGAAGTTAGTTAGTCAAGATTATTTTGTTTTCTAGAGTATTCCTGAACTAGTATAAATTCTATTATTGTAAGTAATTGAGTTAGTTTTTGATGAAAATAAAATTCAGTAACGAAGAATTTTTGCTCTCTGTTTTCTTCATTTTTCTTTTCTGTTTTCTTCTTAACCAAACAAGTTAAACTGAACTCTTACAGGGTGCCATATTTTTCCACTAGAGCCAAATAGATATGTGGTCAGAATGCAGAATTAGCCTTTTAAAAGTTCACATGGCTTTGCTCTGCTCTCTCATATTTATCCCCTAATTTATGGTGCAAAAGACCCACTTTTTCTTTTTTTCTTTTGGCCCTTCTAAAGTAATGGTTTATAAAATCAAAGACCCCACTTGCCGCAATTGGTGCCTCAAATCTGATGCCGATGCTTATCCGAGGCAACAAATGCAATATTAAAGATGATAGATCGGTGGCCACCATTTTCAATGCTTGACAGATTGGAAATTGCATATTTGACCGGCCTTTGACGTACATCTTTGTAATTTTCTTGATTATATGGTCCCTTGATAACATGCCAGTACAGTACTAGAAGGAATGACCGTGATCTGTGTCTATCTGTGTGCAGACATATACGGTGGGCAATACAAAACATTGCCATATTAATCCATGTGCTGGATTGTGGTATACTAACTATTTATGTATCTAGCCTGGGATTGGGATGAACTTTAAAATGCGTTTGTTATTTTTTGAAAGTCTATTTTTTATTTTTTGGTAATTAAAATAAAGAAAAACAAGTGTGATTTAATATATATATATATATATTTTCAGATAAATTGCCAAATGCATTGCTTGACATGAAAATGGGTATAATAAGCCCAGGTAAAAAAAAAAAGTGATTTCAATGATTGAACACAACTTATTTAGTGCCAGTTTGTTTAGATTATAAATTTTAGATGTCAAATTAGCATATCAGCACATTGGTATGTTAATTAATGAGTATCATCTGCCCATAACAGTTTGCAGTACCAAATCTCATAATTGAAAACTTTTAATTTTTCATAAAAATAAAAATTTGACTGAGTTAAAATATTTTTATGTTGATTGAGATTTAATTATTGTCTAATAACAATGAACATTGAGAATAACCATACATGATAATTGAGAAGACCACATTTTAGTGATCAGGAGTGAATCTGTAGAATGACTTCACCAGGTTTCACATGCATGTAAGATATAAAGTTTCATGTTCACTGAACATGCACCTCTTAAAATTTAGCATACATGTTGCCGCCTAAATATAGAGGCTGAAATTTGCCCTACGTGTAGTCAACAACACTTTGTCTTCAACCATACATATGAAACATGCCAGGAAATTGGCTATACGAAGGAAATATCTCATTTTCGTTCAAATTATTCCTTTATAAATGGTTTTTCTACAGTTTCTCTAATATAGGGATCAGCTACAAAAGGGATTTAGGGAGGAGAAAATAGGTAGCAAGTGAAAATTGCAGAGGATTGCTCGTTGATCTTCAACTTTCACGAGGCATAATGTAACCGAGAAGTGAGATCAAGGAAAGCATCTTCCTTGCATGGAATTGTTAGACCGCCCATCGGATGACTGAAGCCGAATTCTTCCTCTGCCTGGTTTAGCAAGTCGGCAAATAAAGGGTGGTTCAAGTAAGATATTGGAACCACAAATCTCTTTCTTTCTATCTCTCCAACATAAACTGCAAGGTGGCCTTTCGGAACATCCGGTTGATTTCTTCTAAGAACATGCTGCCTCTTCAGAATTTGCTTGGCATTGAGAATCACAGATGCCAAACGGATACCCATTTCAGAGTTTGATGAATTTGACCGAAAAAAAGTGAAAAAATAAAAATGGGATTCTGAGTTCAGTGCCGTAAATGAAAGTTATAGCAGCAATTGTAGTGTGACGAGCTTATAGTTAGAAGAGTTGAGTTTTCTATTTATAAGACTTTAGAGACAAGAGTGATGACCTCTATTTGTGCAATAAATTAAGGCAAATAGTTATGTGTTGTCAGCAGATTGCCTACTAATGTCAGAGGACCCGCCACAATAAAAACTTATCACATGGCTTTGCCCATTGAGCTATCTCCTTAACTTTCCTTCTAGCCAGTTCTTTAATTTTATCTATCCTCAATAGACCCACTTGTTTCTTTGAACTTGTAACAAATTGATGCCTCAAGAAACAAGCAACCGTACACTGAAATTTGGAGGCCAAAATCGAACATATTAATGTGATAAGTCATTGTACTGCATTTTTAAGCGAAGACATATAACGTGTTTGAATTTCCAGTTGGCTCTTTTTGCATCCAAAAGCTACTGAGTTGTGTGCGGTGGACTGACATATCAATATCAATGTACGAGTTATGTTTTGTATAATCGGCACATGAAGTTTTTTCCGTGGTTGAGATTTGCTGCTGGTGCATATGTTATGCTATGTTTCTGTTTGTTATATCCTTTAATCTATACTCAACCTCTCGCTTTGACTAGGTTTTGTCAGTTCTGCAATACGTTTGAATGTTATACAATTTTTTTGAGGAGACTAAGATATAATTTTGTAAAACATTAAGGACCAAATAGAAAATTTTCTTTTTCTTAATGCAAATATGGAAAAGATAGAAATGCAACTATATTTAATGCGTGTAAAATTTTTTCAAAGGTAATATATGTAATGAATTTCAGTGAAATTTATTTTCTTTTTCAAGAATGTCTTCTGAAGTGTGTTCTAAATAGGAAGTCTAATAAATATTTTTAAATCACCTTTTGGAATTTGGATGATCTTTCCCACCTCTTAAATTTCCAACTATAGATATCTTCAGTTTTTTTTTTTTCAAAAAAAGTTGGCTTTACAAATTGTCCTTGAAGGGCATGAGACACTGCCGGGGTGGTATGCTGGCATTAGAAGGATAGCTGTACAGAGTACCTGGATTATACACGTGACTGTTGGAGATCATAGATTACATACATATAAACAAACAATATAAGACGTAAATTAAAAGATCATCACTAGAAAACCATATAGAAGAGGAAACGAATAATCTTATTATTTTGGAGGCCAGATAACCAAAGGTGATTTTGGGAACAGCTCAAAAATTCATCTAATATCTTAAAAAATTTAAAGAAATTTAGGACCACCCCTGCAGCTAACATGCAGAAAGAACAAAAAGAAAACGGATATTTCAGTGGGCGTCACACACTGATTTTGCAGCAAATAGTAGTTGCGGCGATTGCTACTTTTATGGGCAATAATTTCGTGGGCACATTTACTTATTAACTGACCTACTGAATCTACTATCTTCTCGGCAAATTTATTTATTTTATTATTTGCCTCACACTCACTTGCATTGAAGAGTAGTATATCCATGTGATGCTTACATGGGGCAACAAATGCAAGATGGAATATGATAGATTAATCATTGTGCCACTAGCTAGTTCAAGGCTTTCCATATTAGAAATTTTCATGTTTCAAAACCATGTCTTGTAGTTCAGTTGAGTGTAGTTTTCTCTTCTTTGCAAGTTCTACTTATAGTTCTAAGAAGGAATCGAAAATAACTTTTATATGCTGACGGTCTATGTTTGATATGGTACAAAGTATGACCATATCTGATGCAGTGAAATGGTAAAAAAAAGATAAAATTTTCAAACTTAAGAAAAAAAATTGTAATTATGTCAAAAATTAAATTAAAAAGAAGAAAATAACTCAATATCATTTGTATGTAGCTTGATTTTGGTAATTCCTTTGTTTTTTAATTTTAATTTTAATTTTTTAATAATGAATGCAAACATGCATGCATGGTCAAATTTGTTATTAATAAAAAATAAATTTTTTATATTTTCAAAAAACATCACTAAAAGAACTATTTCATTATTATTTACTTCAAATATTTTATCACTTCTAAATATCAAAATGTGCATATTTTACAAAAAAGGTATTGTTTCTTAAATAAATTATAGGCAAAACAACTAATAGCTGAGTTCCCAATACAGGCACTAATGTTGCAGCAAATATAAAATGCGGCCATATATATATGTGTGTGTATGCATATATTCTATTTTTGTTGATAATTTCTCTACGTATAGCTTTATAGCTAAGAAATACAATACAGAATTTTAACTAGTTATCTAGCTTAAGATAAATACTATATAATATTTGTGGTTCAAGACCTGAGTTTTGGTGTATTTCTAGGGTTCTGGAGATCGAGTGATGAAATTGTTTTTACATAGATAGTTATAGGCGTCGTCAGCGGACTAGATACGGAGTATTATAATAGGATTCACCTCCATGAAAACTCACATGGCTTATCTCATTATGCTCTCTCTCTCTCTCTCTCTCTCTCTCTCTCGCGCGCGCGCGCGCGCACAACCTATTGAAAGAAAGAAAGAAAAAAAAAAGAATAATTTGTTTCAGTTGCATACTACTGGAAGCTAGACTGCATATGAAAGCAATTAAGAGTACCGATAGTACAGATGGGCGACGCACTAATTTTGCAGCAAATAGCAGTTGCGGCTATTACCATATTTCTGGGCAATAGTTTCCCAGTCCCATGCAGTTATTAACTGACAGAATGAATTCTCTCCATCTATCTGATATATTAATTTATTTATTTGACTATTTATTCCGCGGCAACCTCAATTTTACGCCAAGATTTTCAGTTATTTGTCCTTCTATTAAAACCATTGATAGGATAAGTGTACATCCGATCGTTGAAGGGGCATTGAAACCAGACTTTGATTAATTTCTTGCTGCTATTTGCAATGAGAAAATTTTAGGTGGTATAATTTTATGACATTAGTATTATTGACTATCTAATTAATAAAATAAGAAAAATATATTTATTAATAGTTGATAAAAAAATTAATAAAAAATTTTATAAATTTGTCTCACTGTATTAAATAAATAGTAAAATTTGTTAATGATATTTTTTATTTATCACTAGTAAATATGTTTTTTTTTTCAATTCATTAATTGAATAATTTTATTATTTTCATAATATTAATGTGATAAAATTGTGTTACTAAAATTTTGTCCTTATTAAAAGATGGGGCAAAAGCATAAGGAGAGTGCACCAAAATTCAAGTTCCAAAGTTCATGTTGTCATAATAAGAAAGAGAGAAGTAATTAAACCATGAATCTCCATGAATTCTCGGATCTAGGGAAACTAATCCCTAGATCCATTGGCTCATGGGGGCTTTTAGAAGTACACAATTACAGAGTCTCCAATAATTTCTCTAGTGCAAGGACAACGTATGAGTAGTTAGTTAGCTCTTATCAATGCGTATATAAATATGTGTAAGTTAAGAATTAAAGGTTTGTGAATGTGGCTTTCAACCAAGATCTGTGGTGGCTGCGTTAGTGCTACCTCTGGTGTGTCACCCTAGCACCTTGTGAAGTTATAAATCTGAGTGATGTGCAAGGGAAGTAATGAAGATCAAGTGGATAGTATTGGTATGATCAGCAAAGTGCAGAAAGGAGGATTAGCAGAGTGCAGAAGGGATTATATTGTACCTGACATACATAAGATTAATTCTAAATTGTATTTGATGATTAATTAGCTGTTAGTTAGTTAGTTATTTAATTGAGAATTAGTTATTGAGATTACTATATAATAATTCGTACATCTTGTAATCATTTAATTAATACATATAAGAAAATACAATAACAAAGCATTCATTCTTCTTTATTCTGCAGTTTTTCTCTTCTTCGTTACCTGTTGCCAAACACCTCAATTTGCAGGATCTTAACTTGGTATCAAAACTTAGGCATCACTTCAACAAATTTGTCAATCAATAATCTGCATCAAAGTTCCTTTTCATTCTCAGTAATGATCAAGCTTGACGTATCTAATTATCTTGAAAATCTCAAGTACTTCCTTCTATTTAAGGATATGGCTTAAAAGATGTCATTAACAATCAAGTAGCCGGTCTTGAAAGGTACATTCAAGAATCAAATCATGAATTGCTTGCTGAGAATCTTGAGTTTGTAGTAAGGAGAAGACAAGATCAGCTCCTGCTTGGTTGGTTACTTTCATCAATGACCGAATCGATGCTTAACTTGGTAATTGGTTGCAGATCATCATTTGAGGTATGGCAAGCTTTAGAAAAACAATTTGGACCTCAATCAAAAGCTAAAATTTTACAGCTTAGACTCCAATTGCAATTTACTAAGAAAAAATCACTATCAATATCTGAATATTTTCTCAAAATGAAGAATTTGACCGATTTTTTAGTAGCAGCAGAGAATCTAATTTTTAATGATAATTTTGTGCTTTACTTATTTGCTGGTTTAAACTATGAATACAATTCAGTTGTGGTGAATATTATAGGAAGAAATGATACTCTGAGTATTCATGAAGTATATGCCATGCTACTTACTCATGAAGGATGGTTGAATCAACAAAATATTGGTAGAACGAATGATATTCAAGGAAATATTATTGCTAACTATAGTCAAGTAATAGTATATTCAAAGAAAGGAGATGGAAAAATAGGATACAATCAGAGATATGGTTATAATGCTGTAGGATTTGGAAGATGAAAACCTAATCAAGGAGGAAGGAAAAATCAAAATTGAAAGCAAGCTTAAGGGGGTCGAGGAAAACCAATATGTCAGATCTGTTATAAACAAGGACATGTAACTACTGTATGTTATCGTATGTTTAATAGAGACTATGTTCCACCACAAAATCAACAGCAGGTTCAACCAAATTATCAACAAACATATCAAGAAGTTCAAGGTTTTGCATCTGGACAAACTTCACTTTAAGGTAGCAAAGCAACATATTTGGCAAATAATGATGGAGATGCAGATGATGGCTAGACCTTGACAACGAAGCAACAAATCATTTGACAAACAATGTTAACAATATCATTGTAAGTTGCGAATTCACAGGCATGGAAAAATTGATTATTAGCAATGATTTTGGTTTAAAAATATCACATATTGGTTGTGCATCTTTTATTTTAAAAATCAAGAATTCCAAACCAAATAACCATCGAATTGTTCTTAAAGATCTCTTATGTGTGCATCAAAGAACCAAAAATTTAGTAAGTATATCAAAACTTATCTCTAATAATCTTTTAATTGTTGAATTCTATAATAATATCTGTCTTGTTAAGGACAAGAGGAGTCAGGATATTTTGGTGAGAGAAGTGGTTGTGAAGGGCCTGTATAAGCTATTGCTTCGATAAGAGTCTCTCAATTCCAACTTTAGCTCTCATTTTAATGTTCCTAAGTCGTTATTTTCATATTACCAATCAAATTCAATGTCTGATTCAATAAAGTCAAGTACTAAATACTTGTTGTCAAATACTTATACAAATAGTTCATCCAACATATCAGAGCCTATTGATCTTCATATCATTTATAAAAGAATTGGTCATCCAAATGCATTTGTATTACATTCAGTGTTACACCTCTGTAAACTACTTGTTTTTATAAATAAAACAACAAATATCAACTTCTGTAATGCTTGTATGTGTGGAAAAATACACAGATTACATTTTTCTAGTGTTGAAATCACTGCAAAAGCTCAATTAGATTTTATATATACAGACTTATGGGGGTTATCCTCAATTCTTTCAATTACTGGCTTCAGATACTACATTAGCTTTATAGATGCTTACACTAGGTATTGTTAGGTTTTTCTTTTCAAACTCAAATCAAAAGCTTTACAAACATTCATTCAATTTAGACTCTAAATTAAAAAACTGCTTTCAAGATCTATTAAAGCTCTTCAGTCTGATAGAGGTGGTGAGTTTCTTGCTTTCTAGTCATATCTCAAACAAAATGGTTTAACATATAGATACTCTTGTTCTTATACACACTATCAAAATGTAGTTGTAGAGAGAAAACATAGACATATAGTAACTTTAAGTCTGACATTGTTAAATTAAGCATCCTTACCTCTGAAATTTTGATGGCAAGCATTTCACACTGCAGTATTCTTGATTAATAGACTGCCTTCTGACACACTTTTTCATAAATCTCCATTTGAGAAGCTTTATAATTTTAAGCCATATTATAACTTTATAAGAGTATTTGAATGTTCATGTTTTCTATATCTTCGACCTTATCAAAATCACAAGTTCAATTTCTACTCTTCTAAATGTATATTTCTTGGCTATAGCTCTCTCCATAAAGGCTATCAATGTCTTCATTCATTTGGTAGAATATATATAGTTAGGCATGTCCATTTCAATGAGTTAAAATTTTCATATAAGAGTATGTTTTTTTTTCTCCCTTTTAAGTCTCAACATCATTTTCTCAGTTCATTTCTTCATTTATTCCTCAAATCTCTTTAACTAATCCTAGCAACATGAGCAACCTGCATCATCACCAATAAGATACAATGACTCCTCTTTTTTGCATCACACTTCTATTTCTACTCAATTAATTACCAATTCAACTTCATCTATTTCCGCTTCTCCTTCTTCTGATTAGTTTTAACCAAACACTCAGCCTAATCCTAAAACTCATACTAATCATTACCCTATGATTACCCGAGCCAAAGATGGTATTTACAAGCCAAAAGCATTTGTCAGTGACTTGTCAGCTAATGAAGTTGAACCAGTTTCTACTGATGAGGCATTAAAAGATATCAAGTGGAAATCTATCATGGATGAGGAATACAATGCTTTAGTGAAACAAAATATATGGTCATTAGTTCCATTTTTAAAGGATTTGAAGTTGGTAGGGAATAAGTGGATTTTCTTAATTAAAAGATATGCAGATGGGACAATTTAGAAGTTCAAAGCTACATTTATTGCAAAGGGTTTTCATCAAGTCCCTCAAATTGATTTTATGAAAACTTTTAGGCCTATTGTTAAGGCTTGCACTGTTAGAATAGTTCTTAATCTAGCTATCATAAAAAGGTAGATGATACGATAGGTAGATACTAATAATGCTTTTCTAAATAGAGAATTGACTAAGGATGTATATATGAAGTAGCCTGAGGGGTTTGTTGATCTAAGATTTCCAACACATGTTTGCAAGCTTAATAAAGTTTTATATGGCTTAAAACAAGCTCTTTGAGCATAGTATGACAAAGTAAAGCAGTCAATGATGCAATGGGGATTTATTAACTCAAAGGCAAATTCTTCTCTATTTTTTCAAAAGTTTCTCTCAGTGTTGTTGTTGGTACTTATATATGTTGATGACATCCTTATTACTGGTTCAGACTCTAATATTGTGAAATAGTTTATTCATAAACTTCAATCTATATTTACTCTTAAAGATCTTGGACAGTTGAATTACTTTCTAGGTATTGAAGTTACTTATATAACATCAGGTCTATATTTATGTCAATCTAAATATATCCATGATTCGCTAGAGAAAGCTAAGATGTTGAATTGTAAAGAGGGTGATGTTCTAATGAATTCAAGTGTTAAGCTAAGCATGAATGATGCTAGTCCTTTCTCAAATCCTACTCTATATAGGAGTCTTATTGGTGGCTTACAATATGTAAGTCTGACAAGACCTGAGATTGCATATGCTATCAGCAAACTCGGTCAATTTCTTTCTTATTCATCTGAGGTGTATTGGAAGGCTTGTAAGAAAGTCCTTTGATACATCAAGACAACTCAAAGTTATGGCCTGTAATTCTTCAAAACTGGCATGTTTGAGATTATAGCCTTTTCAGATGCTGATTGGAGCTGTGATTTGGATGATAGAAGGAGTATTGGAGCATGTTGTATATACTTTGGTGATAATCTCATTTTTTGGTCTTTAAAGAAATAGCAAGCTGTGGCAAGGTTAAGCACAGAGTCTAAATATCGAGCATTAGTATCTGCTGCATGTGAAATTACTTGGATTCAATCTTTGCTGTTAGAGTTTAATTCATCTTCAAAATCTTCTCCCATCATCTAGTGTAATAATATTAGTGTAGCAGCTTTGGTTAAGAACCCCGTATTTCATTCTTGGACAAAGCACATTGAGTTAGATGTGCATTTTATGCGTGATAAGGTGTTGAATAAATAATTAGAAGTTTGATATGTCTCTAGTCATGATCAAGTGGCTGATATTCTTACAAAACCCTTGCCATTTTCCCAGTTTCATGCTTTCAGGTCCAAACTCAATGTTCTACCTAGACTATTAAGTTTGAGAGGGGATGTGAAGTTATAAATCTGAGTGATGTGCAAGGGAAGTAATGAAGATCAAGTGGACAGCATTGGTATGATCAACAGAGTGTAGAAGGGAGGATCAGCAGAGTGCAAAAGGGATTACATTATACCTGACGTACAGAAGATTAATTCCAAATTGTATTTAATGATTAATTAGCTGTTAGTTAGTTTTAATTAGCTATTAGTTAGTTAGTTATTCAGTTAAGAATTAGTTACTGAGATTACTATATAATAATTTGTACATCTTGTTATCATTTAATTAGTACGTATAAGAAATTACAGAAACAGAGCATTCATTCCTCTTCATTTTGCAGTTTCTCTCTTCTTCATTACTTATTGTCAAACACCTCAATTTGCAAGATCTTAACTCACCTCACCTATTGGCCATCCTTGTTCTCTTTAACTGCAGCATCAAAAGGTGGCAACGAACAACAACTAGATGTTATAGTCTTGCACACGGTATAGTTACATTACTTTTTTAGGGTGTTATACCTTAACTTGATCTTCGTGTATATGGTATTATGGTTAAAGAGATTGTATAGCCAAAAATATACAACAAGCTTTACTCCCAAAAATTCTCTGTGCATTCAGCTGTCTCTTAACTATTACATTAAAAAAATCAAACTTGGTATTAAAGCCATGGTCCAACACCTAGTATTTTTTGAGAATTAAGGAAACAACAAAGCACTTAGCTCGACTCCAACATAGGATATGTCGATGGCACAAAAAAACAAACTTCAAGCAATCTTGTCATCACCGTTGGAGAAGATCAGAATATAGTGACTTCCGAGAACCAAGCAGGGCTGTGGGAAGCCCTAAGAGAGTGAGGCAATTGCTTAGGGCCCCATAAATTTAAAAGGCCACATATTATAGAACGTTCATTAATAATAAAAGTATTAAATAATATTTTAAATTAACAAAACTTAAATAAATTTATGAAAAATTTAATTGACTTTTAAACTTTTTATTTTAATTTTAGTATCATAATTCTCATTGAATGCATTCTTACATTAGCATTTTTGTTTTCAAGCATCTCTTTCTCTATTCTTTCTCTCTTTCTTATTTGTTTCTTTTCTCTTATTGAGCTTTCTTTACTTCCTCCATTTCTTAACCTTAACCTTGATTGGAATTTAGGAGTGAGTGTTCAAAATTCCAATTGTTGTTTATGGTAATTTTTCCAGATAATTGGAGACTTGCAATTCTTACCCCATATACTATTGTTACATAACATTTTTCTTATTTTACTTTTAGTTTATTTATATTTTTTTTTATTTGTGCTAGTTACTGGATTCTAATATTCTATTTCTTATTTAAAAACCAAATTTGTATTGTTGAATACTAGGTTATTTAGTTTTTAACTTTGTTGTGAAAAGTATGTCAAATAGAAAATACAAATGTGGTAATGAAAAATTGAAAAAAAAAAAAGAGAAGAGTTGAAAAATTAATTCAATCTTAACATGGTGCTCTTGATAAATTTGTTACTAGTAATAAAAAGAATATTATAACAAGTTCAATTGGTGAAAATATTTTTCATATATATATATTTGTATTCAATATTATTGATTTGTATTATATTCAAAGTATTTAACAAGCATGATTATACTTTTCTATGTATGGTTGTATAAATGATATATTTGCATGTAAGAAAACTTGTCTTTTGTTCTGTATGTGTATGTTTATATACAACAACCCAAAGTCTTCAAACCCAAAGGCTACAACTACTACTAATTCTGTATCAGCTCTCAAAATCTCACTTTGATTTTCTGAGTGCTTCTTCGTACTAAAATCCACCAAACTCTGATACGAAAAAATTCTTGAGAGAAAGCATGGTCTTGACACTCAATGACAACAACTTCAATTATCTTTGTATTTTGCTATAATTTGTTTGAAATTTGTCTTTTCCACATGGCATCTGAAAGACAACTCTTTAATAATCAACAGTTTGGGGCAGCAAATTTTGTCCACTACAAAATTTTGTTGCACTGTAGTGAACACTTGGTGTTAGACAGACAACTCTTCTCAACTTTTATATGATTGATAGGGATTGTTGTGAATATTAATCAGAATTCTCGACTTTACTAAGTATTACCGGGATTGAAAGGGAAGGAGAGCCGCATACAAAATTGAACCTTGAATGTCTCAAAAATTAATGTTGCTTCAACTTGGGAAAAAAATAACCAATAATTGAACCAAGAAGACGTCTGTGTGGCAAGAATCCTTATGGAAGATGCCATTTTATGAACTATTCAAAGCTGAAGTTAGACTGATGAAGTAAGCTTCACTGCACGGAAGCGTCAAACCGCCCATCGGGTGATTGAATCCAAATTCTTCCTCGGCCATTTTTAGCAAGTCCTGGAATAAAGGATGGTTCAAATATGATATTGGAATCACAAATCTTTTTCTGTAGCCTTCTCCAACATGAATTGCAACGTGTCCTTTCGGCACATTTGTGCTGGCTAAAGCCATTCTAATTTTTTCTGATAGAGTTCTCTGAAGTTTTTGTTTGGCATAAGCTAGCCCCATCAATTGAATACCCATCTTAGAAAACAAAATAAAGAAACCTGAAGAAAGATATTGATGAAGTAATAGAAAAATTAGGTGATTGAAGACTTTGGGTTGAAATGTTGATGAGCCTAAATTTAAACTACCCTAATATTTATTGGCAAATGTGAAAAGAAAGCCTTAAGAGAATTGGATAGGATATGAGTGGTCAATGAAGAATCTTGAAAAAAACATAACAGGAGAAACAATTGGGTATCTTTCACATGGTTTTGCCCTGTCTATCATTAAACATCACCCCCTACAACCTTGAGAAACAAAAAAGAGAGCTGCAATTTATTGTTGTGTGTGTGTGTGTGTGTCATTTCTGTATTTTAATTGATTATAAAGCACTGAGATTTTGGCATGTTCTTGGGATCCAAAAGCATTTTCAAATACGATGTGCTTATTCACAGATGCATTGAACTTGGCAGACTTTTGTACTTTTAATTTGCGGACTCTTTTGTGCCAACTAGCCATCCAGCCATTTGTTGGTCCCTATACTATTTGTCCAATATGATATGTCTCAAGTTTCTCGATTGGTTACTTTATATCAGCTAAAATATAAAGTATCATTTGATTAATTACAAAATGTGTTCTTGCTTTGGAGCTTTATTCATTTTGATCATTTGAGTGATAACTTACACGGTTATGTACAAATAGAAGATAAGTAATTTAAGTGGATTTGCAGGGAATTAATCAGTTTTCATGAGATCGTTGTTATAAATGGAAAACAAGGAGTACACCCATGTTAAGCAAAACCGTATGATCTGGCTATTTATCTCATCGTGTCATTCATTTTGTCTTGTTTTTTGAACATGAATACACTGAATTTACCAGTAGAGAGTTAAGGTACACAGAATTGAGAGAATGGTGGTGCCTTTGGCTGGCTATTCATCTTGTTTTTAATTATGACATCTTTGTTTTCTTCTTATTCCTTGAGAGTAACCTTCATTTCCAAACTAGATTGCTTATCAGGGAAACCTCTGAAATATTGATGTGAATATCTAAAAAATGGTTCCAGGACTTCATCTCCTCAATCATCTGTCAATGGAAAAAAGCTACCAGGATAAGGGTATGCTTAGAATTGAGGCTCTGTAGTTTCAAATCCAGCTGCTATGACATGAAATAGTTACTTGTCTAGTAAAAACGTTGTTTATCAAACATTTTAGTCATTTACAAAGTTTGTCACATGCAAAGAGACTGATACAAAATAAGAGAAAAGGACAATAATATAAGCAATCACACTTATTTGAACAAGTCATTCGTGCATAAATGAATGACAAGTTGTTAATATTATAGGTTTAGTCCCGACATACCATTTTTAAGCTACACTAATGAACTACACGTCGTCCTTAAGAAAGGTTGCTGAACAAGAAGTTTCCGTAAGTAGGCAGAGATCAAAGACAGATGCTGCGCACTCACCGACTTATGCATCTTAAATCAACAAACTGCTGCCAGCAAGCAACTTGGTAACCGCAGACATGAGCTGCTGACCATTTCCCGACTTTATGTTAACATTTCAAAAAAATGGTTATCCATCAGGAGAAAACACATGTTTCTACATTATGAACCATTTTTAAATTTTGGTATTGGTTACGTGGTATCTCCTTGCAACATAATTGCCTACCACTCATGCATAGAAGTCAAAGTAATTAATCTGATTGTGTTCTCAAGTTCTCGAATCATCAATTAGTTCTGGTGATAAGGCGTACTTTCTGAAAGGAAAAATGTTATCCATGTCTATCCCTTCAGTGTTAATCAAAGGGAACATATGCTTTTTTCTTTTTGCTTAGTAATAGTCCTCTGGAGAAAAAGCCTTTATGCCTAGGCTTATTGCGAGTCAAAATTAGAAAAGCAGTCCACAATCCGCAATCCGCAATTCTTAGCAACCACTATCTCTGTCTTCAAGGGTTTTCAGGACATTTGGTTGCATATCTATCAAGCCATGATGATTCACCATCACTGTCGCCTTTGTTATCGTTCTGCATACTCTATGATCACTGATTTGTGTCTGCAATATGGTCCACTATGTGACATACTGTGATAGACACATTTAATTGAGCCCAAAAATTGACAATACTTTATCAAATACAAGGCATATTGATTTTGGTCGATGAGGGTCTACATAGTTACAACATAGAGATATCGTTATCGAAAGCCAGATTGTTTTTGTGATTTAGTTCATCATATCATTTATTCAAATTCAGTCCAACTTCATATAATCATCAGTTCTTTCACAAAGCATCTTCACATGAGTAGATTAGCTGTTTCTTCTTATTTTCGTAGGGTCATAGCTTACAGTACGAATGTCCTTAGTGTTTGTTTGATCAAAAAGTTCATTACATGTATGTACTGTTATGACTTATATATATTATATTAAAAGAGTATGCATATCTATAAAAGCTTTAGCATATGTTGGGGGCAAAGCCACGTGATTTCTCATGACATATGTCGTTTAAAGTACCCCATCGCAGCTGTCACTCTATCACTTAAATTGTCCGCTTGGTCATATTGCTGACATACGAGCCCTTGGTATGTATTTATACAACTTCAACAAGCAGGTCACCTCACAGCAAAACTTATTCTCACTTCCTAAGTTTTAAAATACATAACTTGCCATTCAGAACTTGTCAATTAAGCCTTTCAGTTCGGGGAAGCTATGAGATTCCGTTTGCCAAAGATTGTTAGCGCGAAGCAGATTGTACAACGCATTCTTTTGTCTATTGAGACCACTAATGTGCGTAAAGGTCACTTTGCAGTTTATGTTGGAGACTCAAAAGAAGAGATTTGTCATTCCCGTTTCATACTTGAAGCATCCTTCATTCCGAAACTCGCTTAGTCAGCGGAAGAAGAATTTGGGTTTGTCATTCCCGTTTCATCAATCTCACTTGCAGTTGGTAGACATCATGAAATATGACGGCAGATATGAAATTGGCTTAGCCAAGAACATAAAGGCTAACAACATTAACCCAATTACAATTTTGAACAAAGATTGTTTGCTGTTTCAATCCCATGTAGACATTTCTTCTATGTTTAATTGTTCTGATTTTATGCTGTTCATGCATGTAACAACCAACTTAGTTAAAAATTACTTTAATATCATTAATTTTGATTATTTAAGATTATTTTAAATGCACGTTTTAATTACGATCCAAATCCTATAAAAATTCAGTCGTCAAGCTTTATTATATTTAATGGTCATTTATGCTATGGACGAAAGAAGGTTTAAGGCAAATATTCATTCGTGGAAGGCATGTTCTAGATCCTACATAATATTTTTTATGTAGAATAGATTAATCTTGTATTAATTAGGACATATAAATTTGTATTTTACCACATAGTTATTAAATTCTTGTAAGAGCATGTATAATTTTTATAAAGAAATGTTGCATTAAGAATAAATTATTAGTTTGCCAAGTTATTGTAGACTTTGGTTTAAAAGAAAAATATGTTTACTTAATAACAATTTTTTTCATAATGAATTTATTTATTTGTACTAAAATAATATTTTAAAGGTTTTAAATTTTATTATCTTCAAAAAATTAAATATTTTCAACTTCCTTTTGGATCATAAGTGTCGAGTAAATTTCAAACTATCTCATATATGAATGACTCGAAATCAAATATCATTGTTAAGTATTCTATAAATTTTAAATAAGAATAAACTTTACTTAAATATATAAACACTTATAGATGCTCATTGTCCGTAATTATTGTTGTTACTAGCTAGTCGTGTTATTGTTTGTGTATAGATTTATATTGGTGTTGTAAGGATTTTCAAAATACTTTTTGCTAATATGACCGGAATCACTTGAGTAGAGGCGTTATTATGTGACATCGACAAAATTATTAATGTTTTGTTTCAATTTTATGTGAATGAGTACTTATAATTCTTATCTTTGTTAATTTTGGATTATATAATGTGTTTGACTGAATAAATCACAATAAATGTTTGGTTATAATAAATGTTGTCTTGAAAGAGTCAAAATCATATATTAAACTACTGTCATGTTTTCATTTGCTTACCAAATTGATGGATCCCTATTCTTCAGTAATATTTTGCAAATAGAGTTTACTATTTTAAGAGGGTGGACTTAGCAGAGGCTTTGTGGTGCTAAATTCTTGGAGGATTGGAGTTTCTAATGAAAAAATAGTAAAAAATATTATTGTTAAATAATTACATTTGGAATTAGAGTTGAATTTTTGTAACGTTTGGTTTTTTATTTGTAATTACAAGGTTTAAGTTATTTTTGATCAGTAAAAAAAATATAGTTTTAGTAATAAAGGAAGAACTATCAGCCATCCCATGTACTATTCACTGTGCATATTGTGAATCATCATCTGCATTTTATTTTCCTGAGGAGTCCACCTTCTGTCTTTACAAATTACTAACAGAAACTCCATCACTCTCTTGGATGGGATCTATCAATCAGACTATTCAAAATATTGGTTAAGTAAATTAGTTCCTTTTTTTTAAAAAAAAAAAAAAATTGTTCACGACGCAGCTTAAAGTGACGTGATTCTGGTCAATTAAGGTCTAGACAGTGTCTTAAACATCAAATGTTAAGTTGATCAGATGCTTCCACTCCGTTCAACAACATGCCTTCCAATTTAGGGCCAAGTTTACGAAACATTGTCACATGAGCTGCTAACTTGATATTTTTCCTGTGCCCGGTATATCATAAGACAGAATGCTAGCAACCATTTTGTTTGCTTGATCAAAAGATCAAACCGACATCTGACATAGCAAAACATGCTTTGCTCAAAGTACTAATAGCAATTTGATGGTCAAGTTAGTTTCTACTGGGTTAAACTTTTTATCCAAATTGTGTGATTGTTATGGGTATTAAGCAATAGGTCATTACACAATGATACGTCTGATAAGGCCACAATTGTTGTTTCATGTACTTGTAGGCCATGACAAGTTGCAATTCATCAGATTGCATTGCAAAAACTTGTTAAAACCTTATCGTTAGTTGGGATGCAGAATCATGTGATTCTTAGTTGCATATACCCCGACCACTATTCTTTTCACCCTTCAAAACCTTGATAAGTTCTGCTTGTTATATATAACACGTCAAGATTGGAAACACAGCCAAGGTTCTCCTGCTTTCCTAAGTCTTACTCACATATTCATATTTTCTGCTAAATACTTTCAAAAGATTACGAAATCATGGGTATCCGCTTGCCCAGAATTCGTAATACTAAGAACACTTCACGCCGTTCCCTTCAGGCTTCAAAGGCTGCAATTGCTTCCAAAGGACAATTCGCTGCTTATGTTGGAGAAACTGAAAGGAAAAGATTTGTGGTTCCAATTTCATACTTGAAGCACCCTTAGTTCCAGAATTTGCTAAGTCAGGCTGAAGAAGAGTTTGGTTTTGATCATCCTATAGGTGGTCTAACAATCCCATGCAGCGAAGAAGTATTCCTAGATCTCACAGCAGTCTGTAGACTTCAGGAAAAGTTATGTCAGTGATCTGAAAATAGCTAGCTCAGATGACTTTAATTCCCTAGAATCGTTGACCAAATACACAATTTTGAGTGAGAGAATGCACAAATGTAGGTCTTTTTTTGCACTGTAATGTAACTTGTTGGATTTTTTTTTGTTCACTTCTTTCTTTTATGCGGTTTCCACCTTTTGCACTGTTAATAACTACACTTGTGATTCTATTGCTGCAAATGTTTTTGCATCTGAACAACTAAATAAGAATATTCCAAAGGGATCATTTTCTTGTTGTTTCTTTACAACTTTGGGCTCCCATAGAAATATGCAGACCATTTGAGCGTGTACATCATAAGTTGCAGCATCCGAAGTATTTTAAGGAATAGTCCAGTGACTATTAATTTGTAAACATATCTAAGTAAATTGTCATGCCCCATAAATTATGTTTCATGATTTAAGTTTAAAGGGATAGTTATGAGATTGCGAATATTTTGGTAGAGTTGCCTCTATACATGGATAATATCTATAAAGATTTACAAGTATAAAAATTCTACAACACTCTCAATATTCCTCATAATATTTTAAATTACTACCATAACACAATACATTACCTTAAAACTTAATATATTTATTTAATAAAATATAAACAATCTTTTTATAATGTTTTAACAAACACAATATATACAACAAGTCAATCATCCAAAATTTATCTAGCAAAAATGGTAAAGTTCATTTATATTCATCTATCTTCTGTTACTCTAATAGAACTTGAAAAGTAAGGTATGAGCTAATACTCTGTAGATATTCACACACAATTTGAGTTTTTTAAAGTAATTTTATAATAATCATGCTTCCAATTAAACATGTTATAAATAACGTAATTAAATAAAAATAATTACAAATAATGATAACATGACAATAATTCAAATTAGCTATCACTATGTGTAATGTATAGTTTTGGGGTATTATTCCTAAGGTCTGCTATTCAAAAAATGTGTAATTTACGTACTTTAAGAGATTTATACCTAAGGACCGCTATCCATAATTTCAAGTTTACGAGTTTTTATCATAGAACTAAAATTAGGTCCATAGTCATTTATGCTAAAGAAAGGCCATACACTATTTCACAATCTAATCACACACAGTAATAATAAAACAACTTGTTTCCTATCATTTCACAATATTACAAATATTGGAAGTATAATTTAACAATAATAATATTACTAAATCGTTAACAATTTATACAAAATTAAACAAAACAATAATCGTGTCATTAAAATATAATTTTTCATAAAATTTTAATATAAAATCATATTTTTCAGTTTTTCAAAATACTAAAATATTCAATTATATGTGAAATACCTACCTGAATCAAAGACGTCAGTAATTTTATAGCTCCTCTAATCTCTTTTTTTCTTTCTGACCACCATTTGATATCACTTTTAATATCAATACATAATTGTTAAAATAAACTAATAACTTATACTATTTATAATAAAATAGAAATAAAATTCACGACTTAAAGTCAAATTAAGGTTTCGTCTAAAAATACTAAAATTTTAAATTTCTAGAATAAAAATTATTAATACTAACAAATTATAAAAATGCCCCCATAACATGAATAAATACAAAAGAACCCCTTAAAATATAAGTAATTATAAAAATACTTCAAAATATTTATACTTAACACATAAAATTATTAGAAATTATTATTTTACCATAAAATTATAAGAATTTTTATTTTAATTTTAAAATTTTTAGCTATTTACAAATAAAATTTTTAATTTACAAAATTGAACAAAATTTTTGCAATCCTTATATTTTTACCCCTAATCAAAATTTACAATTTTTCATCTAATTTTTTAATAATTTTCGAGAAACCTTCCTATCAATCTATCAAATTTGATTTAAAATTTATGGATCTGGAGTCCAATAACTTAACATAGTAACAATTTTAACTATTAAACTATTAAAACAAAAATTTATCTATTTTTTCCAATTTCTAATAATTTTTATGTTAAAATAAATCATTTTCTTATTAAAATGAAGAATAAAGAAAAATCTTGCCTTTAACTTCTTCTTCTTCTTCTTCTTTTTCCTCTTTTCTTCTTCTTCTCTTTTTTTTCTCTTTCTCTCCTCCCTTTTCTTTTCTTTTTCTTCTCTCTTTTCTCTTCCTCTAGCTTCCAAAAGCTTCTTCTAAAATCTAATCCAATTTTATACTTATTCACATAAATATATATATTAAATTATATGGGCCAAATTTTTTTAAAAAAATTTTAGGCCCAATTGTTTTAATGGGCTAGACATTACATAAATAATAAACACTTTTGGCCGTGGCTTAACCAACTAGCATGGATGGCATGTTTTTTTGGACTTCATAGGCCTTTGTCTTGCAAGTTTAGCAAGAGAAGTGAGAAGGTTTGCTCTATATCCAAATAGAAATGTGAGGAACTAGTGAAGATGACAAAAGGAATCTGTTGGGAATGAACCACTAATACCACGTTTACAAAATTATTTTTTTTCTTTTTTGTTTAATTAAAATAAAATATATATCATAATAATTAATGCAAAAATAAAATATCACAAAAACAAATAAAAATAAAAGATATTAATTTTTAGCTAAAATCTACAATGAACGATATCTTAATTCAAAATCAACTTTTATTATATTAAATATAAAATTATAATTAAATATCTTTTCTAGAACAATTCTCTACGCAAAAATGTCGTAAGTTATTTAAAAAAAAAAAGTTAAGAGATAAAAACTATTTATTTATTGTTTTTACAACTTCTTCTCTCATCTAATGTCTTTCTTTTTTTTTTTTTTTACTCACTTTCCATCGTTTTTATATATTTTTTATCAATTTAAAATTTAAAGTAAGCTAATATTTTTCTATTTTTATGTAATTTTTTTCATCTATGATATATTTTTTTTTTATTGAATCATGTATCGTTTATTTATTTGATTAGTAAATTCTTTTACTCAATGTTTCCTAATTATTATTGGACTTGGCAATCTGAGCTAGAAGCCAACCCAACGAAATCAAATATGTCTCTATTAAGTGTTATCACAATCCTGACAAATTGAGGAGAGTCTACACACACTCAATTGAAGAAACTAAATACTTGAATCCTGGATTGCTTTCTTCTACTTATATCTCAAATTAGATACTGAAACAATCATTTTTTCGAGGTGATACTGATTTATATCGTGACTGTTGCATTTTGAAAGTTTGAATGGGTCAGGCTGCAATATGGCTGATCATTAGCTAATGCTTAACGTGCATTGTATTCTAGAGGTCTTGATTTTGGAGCATTAAAGCTCGGAATGGTGAAGAAGTTTTCTCCCACACAGGAAGAGAAATTTGTAAACGGATTAATTACGTAGATAGGAGGCATTGCATGTCCTCTCATAACTGTAAGTTATAGCACAATGCCCTACCACTTTATGCACGTAAATTGAAATTACAGAATTTATTTGCCTTTTGAGCAGAAAACCAAAATTAGGGTCACAGACAAGTTTCTGACATCACAGCTTGTTTCAATGAAGGAAAATATTTTTTATTTCTCAAATGTTTTAGTAGGGATGCCTTGGCTTGCCATTCCACGAAATACAAATTTGCTGAAAATCATGGAAGTTTAGATTAGCATACAGAAGTTGTGATGGTGACTGAACTATGCAGACATATTCATGTGAAAGTCGACTTATCTACCTAGACATTCCTTTGGACTCGTACGAATTATCAATAGAATTACTGAAATACCCTCAGAATGTTGTGAGTCAAACAAAATCTCTAACTTGAAACATGAATAAATTTCGTACCAAGAGAAAATACAGTTACATTTATGTTAGTCGGAGGTTTAGACCAGAAAACTTCTAAACTTGGAGTGGTTCAACGGTTTGATTTTCCGGCTATTATTGATTGAACTATTGATATTGGTCACAGAAATAAAGCTTTTTCTTCGTCGATTATGTTCAATTAGGGTCTAATGCTAGATTGATTTTATGCTTCCTTTCAACTTATCATCCCTTCAAACTCATGCTCAAGTTCAGGAAACAAATCAGATGAGTTGATAAATTGAATTTTCCCAAGCTAAGTAGCATCTTAAGACACAATATTTGGTTGGCTAAAAAATAATCAGCAATTGAATCCTTATCCTAATCTCAATCAGTTAGTATGCCATCCATATGGTCTTGGTATCTGTCAAAATTGGCAGGCCATGATAGAATGATATATACCAACCATTTTAATGGTAGGCCATGATCACTTGTAGCTAAGAAGATCATGTAATAATAGCTTGTTGAAACGTTCTCATTAGTTGGGAGGCAGAACCGTTTGGTTCCTTATTATCTAGGTCCTTTAAGCAGACGTTTGTAGTTGACATTTCAACATTCAACCCATTGCAGCTTAGTGGCCTGAGAAAGCTCTATATATATACTGGTTTCAATTTAGCAACCTATTGTCAAGGCTCTCCTACTTTCTTGAGTTTCACATATTCATATCTTTCCACCAAATACTTTCAAAGAACTAAACAGATCATAGTCATGGGTATCAGATTGGAAAGGCTTGTTCATGCTAAGCAGACTGTAAAGCGCCCAGAGGGCAAGATCGCGCCCAAAGGTCACTTTGTTGTGTATGTAGGACAAACTGAAAAGAAGAGATTTGTGGTTCCAATTTCATACTTGAAGCATCCTTCGTTCCAGAATTTACTAAGTCAAGCTGAAGAAGAGTTTGGGTTTAATCATCCTGTGGGTGGTCTCACAATTCCATGCAGCGAAGAAGTATTCATGGATCTCACTAGCAGCTTTTAGACCTTTAGGAAACATGATTTGAAAGTTCTGGAAGTGGATAACCCAGATGACACTAGCTCTTCGGCCCACAGACTCGATTGCAAATTTTGACTACATAGACAGAGTGTACAAAGGGATTGTTTGCTGCAATCCATGTAAAATATATCATTTTGTAAATGACATGTAGTTTATTTTGTCTTCAAAACAATGCTTTAACCTTCTATTTGCTGTCAATTTTGTTCTGGCTTGCTTCATATTTCTTTCTACTCGGGGAATTAACTATGACGTCCCAAAGAGATTATTTATGATTTCCTCTACTCTACCCTCCTTTCGCCTTCTCTGACTAATCATATTACTGCGTTGATAATGAAAATTTAACCATAATTTGTAATTACATCTCTTCCAGATACCAAAAATTCTTCCAATCTGTTATTGCTCTTACAGCATAACGGTTCAAAAAACTGATACAGATTGAATGATTCACCTACTTAATCCTGTCACTGTTGTTCGGATAAGTTAATCAATTCATAGAGGGTCCATTTCCAGTGGCCCCAGAAGATACTTATAATTCACTCAAGTTAGACATGCATGCGATAATAGTTGTCCTTGCAGCAATGACAACTCATATGATATAAAGCCTTTATGAGGTTAGGTAAAGATGGAATGAGAAGTAGGACATGCTTCTTGTAAAATTTATGGTGTCTGCTTCACAAGTGGATGCATTTGCAGAAGACAAGAACTTCATGTACAACTCGTAACATAGCTGTAAAGCACTTTTCACTGGCACTTTTAGCATATTTGAAAATATCACTGTATTCCATTTTTGTCTCAATTTTGGCGTCCGAAGCTTTTTGATGAATTGTCCATTTTACGGTCTCAATCCCAATGAAAATAAAAGGTTCTTATGGGTGTGATTCTTTGACTAAAGGTTATGGCTTTTGGAATGATTTGTTGCATCTGTCAGCATCATTTCTTGCAATTTGATTAAGAAGTTATTGAATTTTCAGTTATGCTAAAAGAAAAGCCTCAAATATGTAAAGAATTACCTAAACTCTGAGTACCTTGATAATGCAAATAATGAGATTTCTTCTGCCTAATTTCTTCGAAGTATATTGATATTTCTGTGCAAGTTTCTGAAGAAAGGTGATAGGACACGAGATTTTTCTACACCAACGAAATTTTGTCAATCAAATCAGTTTCTAAAGAAAAACTAGAAAAACAATCATGTGATAATTTCATTAATTAATGTACTATACTAGTACCATATCCATTTGTGTAACATTTGATACCCGTAGATCGTTTAACAGGTATTAACTTGGAATACTCTGAGCATTCGAAAATACGGGTATGTGACAAACTTATTTATCACTCAGCTAGACTATGCAGAACGAACATTTATGCAGTAGCAGAGCATCTTGTGCATATTGTATAATGAAGTGGGTGATGCAGACTAATAGAGTAGGGCATTCCCCATGTCAAGTTGACAATTGCTTGTCCAGCAAAGTGGAAACTATTATGGTACACTGTATGTATTAATATATTTAATTTTTTTTAAAAATTTTTATAACTTATAAAGATTTTTGTAAAATTTATAATAAAAATATTAAAATATATAAAATAAATATATAATATTTAAAATATAAATAAAAAATTTGAAGTATTAATATAAAAATTAGAATAAATGTATATATTGATACAGATATATGTACGATAGACAATAGCCTAACAAATTATTAATTATGGTATCATTAGGTAAGACATTTACGTTCTGATATCTTGCAACTCTAAATCCGTGAACTTTCATGTGTACGTAATTTGGATATACTTCGTACAACTGGGGACCATGTTGATTGTGATGGAGAGATGAGCTAGACAGGGGAAGCGGACAACCTCTGGCACTTTGAAGGCCGCGTCCACTGGGTCAGGGTCAGAGATAATTAAAACAAACAGCTAATTATGGGGGAAACTTCAAGCGAGCTTCCTTGTGGCTTGTCTGTGGCAAGTTGATGCATTACATTATCTTGGGGTAAAGGGATTTTGTTTCAATATTTTGTAACTTTAAAAGCAGTGTAATCCGCGCTTTACATGTTATTGGACAGTTTCTTAATTAGCCAACAAATTGGTATGAATTTAACTTCATTAGGCTATAAAGTTGGAACTGAAGGAAAGTTCACTATTCAAAGTTAGTTTTAACAGAAGAAATTAGCTCAACTATGCTGAAAATGACTTCCCAAAATCTTTATAATTTCCAATGATTCCATCTAAGTTTATTGTCCCAGATAAGGTAGGGCATTGTGTTTGCAAACCGATCAATTTTCCAGATAATTTATTGGTGAGTTGGAAGACAGCCATGTGATTCCTCATGTACTGGTGTCTCGTCACCCACAAAGCCCTTCACTGTATGCTTCACACGTCAGAAGATTTTCTGTACAGACTTCCATCTATATATACACGTTTAATTGAGTTTACAAGTAGCAGTACACTCAAATCTTCAATCTGTATTAAAAGTTCCCCTGATTTCAAGTCATTTTCAATCTACCTCTAGTTTTATCAAAGCAAAATGGGATTTCGTTTGCCTGTTATTGTTCAAGCTAAGAAAATTCTTCAATCGTCTTTCTTTAATGCAAGCCAATCGGCTAGAAAGGGCACATATGTCCCAAAGGGCTACCTGGCGGTTTATGTTGGAGAAATCCAGAAGAAGAGATTTATGATTCCAGTGTCATACCTGAACCAGTCTTCATTTCAGAACTTACTAAGTCAAGCTGAAGAAGAATTTGGATTTGACTATCCTCTGAATTGTCTGACTATTCCCTGCAGAGAAGACATGTTCATGGATCTCATTTCTCAGCTCAAATGAGCCATGAGAGAGTTCACTAACAATGCCATAGTGTTGGTGTTCAAAACTCCAGAATCCAAGATAACACACCACAACCCCTTAATTCAATCATCAAGAACACAAAAGAATTTTACGTGGTTTAGCGAATATGGCTTACATCCACGACCCCAAGAATAATGTCCTTCTTTATTATCATGATCAGCAATACAAAAGAAGAATTTTACAGAGAATACAAGTGTCAGCTTTCTCTTACAAAGTTTCAAACTCTATTCTTCCCCTGCAACTTGTATTTTCTTCCTACACTTCCAGATTTCTTCCTCTGCCTTCTAATAGCTAAATAAAGCTTATGTATACAAAGTACAATTCAAGAAATGACAGTTAGAATATAGTTACAATTGAATGAGCTCTCAACTCTCTTTTTCAATAGTTGACTTTCAACTAACTCTAAACTAATTTTTAACCACCATATACTCCACAATTCTCCACTTTAGTTACAAATCATTTGTTGTTCCTGGCCTAAACTTTAGTTTTAGTTGTTTTTTTCAACAACAACTAACTCCAAGCAATGCTGAAATTTAGTTACTGTCACAGGTTTTGTAAGCATGTCTGCTGCATTGTTGTTGGTATGGACCTTCTTCAGTTTAGCAACCTCTTTTTCAATTTCATCTCTAATGAAATGAAATTGAATATCTATATGTTTTGTTCGTTCATGATACATTTGATTTTTACTCAAATGTATTGTACTTAGATTATCACTCCATATAATAATTAAGTTTTGATGCCATCTCAGCTCAGAAATTGAACCCCTCAACCATTTTGCTTCCTTTACTGCCTCTGCTGCTGCAATGTACTCTGACTTAGTTGTTGACATAGCTACAACATGTTGTAAAGATGATTTCCAGCTCACAATACTCTTACAAAATGTAAATAAGTAACTTGTTATTGATATTCTCCTGTCCAGGTCACCTGCATATTCTGCATCTACAAAATCCTGAAGTTTCTTTCCAAGTTTGAGATCATTCCCGAACTTTAAACCAAACTTAAAGGATTCTTTCAAGTATTTGAGCATCCATTTTATAGATTCCCAATGCTTTCTACCTAGGTTTGACATGTACCTACTGATCATGCCTGCTGCAAAAGCTAAATTTGGCTTTTTACAAACCATAACATACATAATACTCCCTACAGCACTTGCATATGGTATTGAACTCACATGAAATTTTCCTTTTTCATCCGAAGGACAATTTTTTCTTGATAACTTAAAATGAGATGCAAATGGTATTGGTTTTGCATTATCCATTCTAAATCTTTCCAGCACCTAATTTATGTATGCCTTTTGTGACACAAACAAGATTCCACTGTCTCTATTCCTTATAATATCTATACCAATAATTCTTTTTACATCCCTTAAATCTTTCATCTCGAACTCATCTTTAAGTTTTCCTTTAAGTTCCTGTTTCTCTAATTTTAACTTGCTTGCAATGAGTATATCATCTACATATATTAGTAGATATATTGTTTTTTCATCTTCCACATGTTTATAATAGACACAAGAATCATAACAGCTTCTAATATATTCATTCTTGATCATAAAATCATGAAACCTCTTACACCATTGTCTAAGTGATTATTTAAGTCCATAGAGAGGTTTTTTGAGCAAGCATACATAGTTTTCTTTCCCTTGTTCCATAAATCTTTCGGGTTGTTCCATCATAATCTCTTTATCTAATTTCCCATGTAAAAAAGTAGTCTTTACATCTATTTGATCTAACTCAAGATCAAGAGATGTAGTCAAAGCTAACAACACCCTAATAGAATTATACTTTACCATTGGTGAAAATATCTTTGTGAAATATATACCTTCTCTTTAGGTGAAATCTTTTACAACTAACCTGGCTGTATGCCTTTTTGATTTAGAGCCTAAAGCTCCTTCCATCAGCTTTTATATCCACTTGCATCCAATTATCTTTCTATCTTTAGGTCTTGGTATCAGAATTTATATTTTATTTTTCTTTAAAAAATTGATTTCTTCATTTGTGGCTATAAGCCATTCAATTTTATGAGCACCTTTCATAGCTTCTGCATATGTTCCAAGTTCTTTATTCATGAAATCTTCTATTGTGTTTAAGACATAAGCTATTAAATATGTATAGCCATATCTAGTAGAAGGTTTTATGATCATTTGCTGTCTATCCCTTGATAATTGATAATCACTGCCTTAAACTTGTTCTTCTGATGTACTTGCTTCTGTTTCTAAGATTTATTTTTCTGCTTGTGGTACTATCTTTACCTCAAAATGCACTATATCTTTTCTTGAAGCAATGGTAGTTCCATGTCCTACTGACCTGTCTACATCTCTCTGTATATTATTTCTTGAAGGCTCGAGCATAACTCTTTATTGAAGACCACACCTCTGCTGAGAATAGCTTTAGGGGGTTTTAAGTCAGTGCACCAAATTTTATAACCTTTAACTTTTTTGGGGTATCCTAAAAAAATGTCTTTTAATGCTTTGGGCTCCAACTTGCCTTGTTTAACATGTACATATGTTTGCCATACAAATACTTTCAAATTTGAGTAATTTAGAACCTTGCCTAAACATTTTTCTTTTGGTGTCATCCCTCCTAATGCTTTTGAAGGGCTTCTATTAATCAAGTAAGTAGTTGTAACTAAAGTTTATGTCCAAAACTTCTTTGAAAGCCTTGATTGGATTAGCATACACCTTACTTTTTCAATAATTGTCCTATTCATTCTCTCGGCTACTTCATTTTGTTAAGGGGTTTTTTTAACATATTTGTGTCTGGTTATACCTTCAACTTTGTAAAAGTCATCAAACTCTTTATTGCAAAATTCAAGCCCATTATTAGTCCTCAAGTACTTTAACTTTCTATTAGTTTGCCTTTCAACTAATAATTTTCATTCTTTAAAGAACTTGAACATTTGATCTTTAGCTTTTAAAATATAAAGCCGCAGCGTCCTTGTATAGTCATCAATTATGGAAAAAAAATATTTACTCCTTCTATTAATTCTTTCTGTGATGGTCCCTAAAAGATCTGAGTGTATGTAGTCTAGAATATTTTTAGTTTTATGTTCCCTTTTATCAAATTTAATTCTACTGAATTTTCCTAAGACACATTCTTCACAAAAAAAAGAGCCTTATACCATATCTAATCCAAAGACCTTCTGTTTATTTAGTTCTAGTAACCCATTTTGGTTTAAATACCTCATTCTCAAATGTCACAGTCTTATCTTTTCAGAATTAGTCTTTGAAGAGACTGAAACTAAACTTGTGATTGTGTCTCCATCTAAAATATATAAGCCATTAATCATCATGCCTTTCATTACTACTTTTAAACCTTTTATCACTTTAAGAGTTTCATTTTCAGCAGTTTGATTTATTTAACATGCCCAATGAGATTAAGTTCCTTTTTAATTCAGAAACATATCTAACATCATACAATTCATAAATTGAATTATCCAACATCTTTAGTTTTATAGTTTTTTTTCCAACTAAATTGCATACCATGTTATTCCCTATTAACACTTTACCTCCACAGCAAGAATCATAAGTGATGAATGATGATTTAAAGGGACACATGTGAAAAGAACACCCAAAGTCCATAATCCACTTACTTTCAGTTCTCTTATCTGAGGCAATGAATAATTTTGTTGACTGATAATTTTTGTAGGATGAATCATTATCTTTAGAGGCTACAGTTGCATTTTTATTGTTGCTTTCCTAGTTTTTTGCTTTATTTTTTTCTGTTAGGGCAGTTCCTTTGAAGTAATCTTCTTTGTAGCAATAAAAGTATTTAAATTTCTTGTTCTTAAGATTTATGCTGATTTTTTTTCTTTTTCCCTTTTTTCTTAGTTTTTCCTCTTACAGCCAAGCCTTTACCATTTTCGTGTTCTGCTTCCCTTATTTCTTCTTTTTCTTTAATTCTTTCGAGTTAAGTCCTGCTTTGACATCTTCCATAAAGATTATTTCTCTTCTAAAAGTCAAAGTACCCACAAAATACTCACATGATTTAGAGAGAGAATTGAGCAGCAACATGGCATGATCTTCATCTTCAATATTGATGTCAATGTTTTCAAGATCCAAGATAATGCAATTGAATTCATCCAGATGCTCCTTAATTGATCCTCCTTCTTTAAGTGCAAAATTATACAATCTTCTCTTCTGATAGAGCCTATTAGTAGAGGATTTTGTCATGTACCTTTCTTCTAATCTTTTCCTAAGACCTATAGCAATAGTTTCTTTATAGACTTCTTTGAGAACTCCATCACCTAAACTTAAAACTAAAGCACTTTATGCTTTATTTAGAATTTTTTTCTTCTCTTTTTCAGATAAACTTCAAGGCATATTTTCATAATCTAAAAGTGCTTCTTCTAGTCCCTAATGAACCAGTAAAGCCTTCATTTTAATTCTCTACAAATTGAAATCATTTTTCCTATTAAATTTCTCAATGTCGAACTTTGTTTGTGCTATTTAGAATTTAAGAAACCACTTAGGCTCTGATACCAACTATTGGTGTTCAAAACTCCAGAATCTAAGATAACACAACACAACCCCTTACGATGTAATGAAGATCAAATCATGCAAATCAAAATGAATAAGAAAACAAAACATTCAATCATCCAGAGAACAGAAGAATTTTACGTGGTTCAGCCAATATGGCTTATATCCATGAACCTAATGGCTTATGTCCATGAACCTAAAAGCAACCTGTTTCTTTATTATCATGATTAGCAACAAAGAAGAATTTTACAGAGAATACAAGTGTTAGCTTTCTTTTACAAAAGTTTTAAGCTTTATTCTTCTTTTGTAACTCGTATTTTCTTCCTGTACTTCCAGATTTCTTCCTCTGCCTTCTAATAGCTAAATAAAGCTTATATACAGAGTACAATTCAAGAAATAATAGTTAGAATATAGTTACAACTGAATGAACTGTCAATTCTCTCTTCTATTAGTCAACTTTCAACTAACTCAAACTAATTTTTAACCACCATATACTCCACATCGACTGAATACAATTTCCTCGAGTAGATATATATATCAGTGTCATGTACAATATTTAATCTTACTTTTTCTTCCTTTCACGAGGAAATGTACTTCATATAAAAGGGGGGAAGAAAAAGATATTCTTTCAATTTATATCATATTCTAAAAATATAAAAGTGCATTAATTAAATGAAACTTTTTTTTTTCTTCTATTTCATTTGTTTTGTTATTTTCCATATTTATATTCATGTTTTGTATTAATTCTCACAACTCACATTTCATTACATAAGATTTCCTATAGTCTTTGTTGTATAATTGGGTTTATAAGAAAGGTGAGTCTTAATTCCAGATTATCAAGTACTAAAATCCCCCAACTTTTACTGCTCACAGTGATATATATACTATTTTCTTTATCCATTTTTTGATTATGTTTTTCTAGTGTTGTTAGTACACAAGTACTTGCCATGCTATTTTGGAATTTTTTTCCACGAAATAGAAAAGAACATGCATAATGATTGACGTATTAGCCTTCAATGTACTAAACAATAATTTGTAATGCATGTCTATTTGACACAATGATAAAAATGTAAAGTTTCTATTTTCTTACTATTATTTTAAAATATTTCACTTATATTTCAGCTTGAGCCCTATGCTAGCTAGTTTACAGCAGGTTTAAATCGCAGTAAGGTTCAACTAAATGGGATGTTTCACAAGTATTTCACAAGCTTCATCTTGCTTATCAATGCATTAAAGTAGCACAAAACAACTAGTTTTTCTTTAGATGTTCACAGAAATTGGAACATGGCCTAGTGGAGATGACACAAGAATCACATGTCCCTATCTTCTCAATCAATTTAAAAGACTATGGTATTCATTTAATAGAGTAATTGAATCGTAGCACAATCCTTATGACTTTATATACACACAAGAAGAATTTAATGAGTTTATTTGCCATATTAATACAAAATCAAACTTTAGAGACAATTTTAATACTAAGCCTATTGGGAGATTGCTCTTCCAATTAGAGCTTGTCATGCTCAGTTGGAGTCATACATCAATTGGTTATTTTAAATATAGTTAGGAATGTCATGCGTTATTGGAGTTCAACATCAGATGGTTAAGGGAGGGTCATTGAGTTTAAATATATGAGTAGTTCCTCCGCCTACACAGTTAAGTTTTTGAGCTAGATACTTGCTCTATAAAGCTTGCGTGAAGAAAGAAAAATATTTTTCAATTTCAAAGGGTGGAAATTGACCACTTCCTTCTGTTTTTTATGAATAATAGTCGGCCCTTATCAGTAATTAAGGAGTTTCTACGAAAAAAAATAAGCAATTAAGCTTGGAGCAGCTAAAAGAAGTGTAATGAGGTTACTGTACAGATATAGATGTGAAAACATATACTTATTAATCATAAGGACTATCACATAATATGAAAAAGGTACTTGGAATGTTGTTAGTCAAACTAAGTATATCAATTTAAATTAATAGCAATCAATATCATTGTTATGAGTATTTTTAAGCTTATATGTATGTAACATAAGCTAAAATGGAGTAGGTTTATGAGAGTCTTATGTTTGACTATAAATTCCTACTTTGTATAGTTGATCACTGTGATTACAAATGTATAGTTAATCAATTTAAAAATTAAAATTGGTTAACTGGATGAATACTAGTTTTCTTAGAGTAAGCCATGCCTTGCAATTGGATCCTGAATCTAGGCTCTCTTATATATAAGATTTTCTTCGAATGGTCAGCTTGGTATGTTCATGGTTGGTAAGCCATGAAACAAGGATAAATATCTATTATTTACACAATTGTTTATGCATTCAATAGTAGGCCACAATGAGTGGAATCAATTAGATTGAGTGCAAATTTTGCTAAAATCTAATCGTTTGTTCGAAAACAGAACCATGTGATCTTTGGTTGCATGTCCTTAGTTTGACCCCATTGTCATTGTCAAACCTATCTTGGATCACACACTAGAGAAGTTATGATCTATATATACTTGGGTCCTAGGTATGGCCAGCCATTGCCAAGGTTCTTCTGCTTTCCTAATTCTTAATCATACGTAAAATACTTACACCAAATACTTTCAAAAGACAACCAGTTCATAGGGTTGTGAAATATGCAACTATAAGAGTGCATTAACAAATAATAAAATGATAAATGAATATTGTTCTTATAAAAATTGATTATTTATGATCTAACTATTAAATTAAATTATTCTAATTTTATCTAAACGAATTAAATATAAAAATAGTTTATGCTAAAATGAATTAATGGATAAACTAAAATAAATAAAGATACATTAAGAGAAATCAAATAAAGATAATTTCAGGGTGTTTGACTTCATCAAAATTAATTTGTTAATACTCTATCTATTCTTTGTAACTAAAATCTAAATTTATGATTAATAATCAAAAATGCGTAATTGTTTGTTAGTCTTTTTTAGAGTTATAACAAAATTATTTTACAATATTAATTCATTATATTTTTATGTGAATTAGGATAATCAAAAATGTATTAAATATTATAATTTTATACAATGATTACACAAAAATATATAAATATATTCTTATCTTATATAAGTTCTATGGCATTTAACACAAGAAGTAAATCATAAGTTTTCTAATCTTGAATTTCATTATGAATTTTAATATAAACAATAACCAATTATTTAGAACCATTAAGAATAGTCTAGAATATTTAATCAATGAAAACAAATCTCAATCACATTAAATAAATAAAAGTCATAATATTATAGTTGGTTATATCATAATACTAAAAAATAAATTTAGTTCATAATGAAAATATATATATATATATATATATATATCCTATTCATTATATTAAACATCCTTAACAAAAAAAGATAAAGAAAGAAAGAATTTAAATCTAAATTGCAAATCAAGATGATGGCATTTCTCTTTTCTTCAAGCTCCTATAATTTTTCTTCTTTTCCTTTCAACCTTATCTTTTTGTAGCTCTCTTTTTGGCTCTTTTCTTAGTGAGGAACTATTTATATCTTATCAAAAAGTACAAATTTTTATTTTATCCTTATTTCTCATTTTACAACTTGGCGACCTAGCCTCACAACCCTAAAGCTTTTTACTTCAAATCTCACAAAATTACTGTTGTAAATACTGTAGCAAAGGTATAGTAATAAGTTAGTAGACCAGCACCATGCCACTAGTAACTTGAAACCACGACATTGTTGGTTTTGTCTGGTGTCTTTCAATGTGCTCCAAGACGAGTTTTTCAGTTCAAATCTTATTACTTTATGAATTTATTCTTTCTTATACAAAAATGAATAAAAGCATACTAAAAGAAAATAAAGAAAAAAATAAATTAATAAAATATCAAAAGTAAGAGTATTGTAAAATCATATAAAAATAATATATATAACGTAACAATGAGTATCCTCTAGCAATGAATTGTTCAAGCTAAGCAGACTCTATGGTACATTCCTCTAGCTTTAGAGGCCGCAACTCTTCCCAAAGGACAATTTGTTGTGTACGTCGAGAAACTGAAAAGAAGAGATTCGTGGTTCCAATTTCATACTTGAAGCATCCTTCATTCCAGGATTTGCTGAGTCAGGCTGAAGAGTCATCCTATGGTGGTCTCACAATACCATGCAGCGAATAAGTGTTCATGGATCTCACTAGCAGCTTGTAGATCCAGAAAACATGGTATAGAAATTCTGGAAATGGCTAACCAAAATGATACTCAGTATTCTTCAACATTAACTCAATTACAAAATATTGAATAGAAAAAGTAGACACAGTGATTGCTTGCTGCAATCCATGTAGACTTAGATAATTTTTGCATACATGTGCAGTTGATTTTGCCCCACTGATTAGAAGTTTACACCTCTTCTTTGTTGTCAATTCTGTTAGGGCCTGCTTCATATATCACACAATTTTTTTTTTTTCCAGAATATATGGCCTTTTTTTTATTCAACATAAATTTCTTATTAACCTGGAAATTTTACCAAGTTAATAAGGTCATATTGTTGGGATAACATAACCATTCAGAAGGAATTCCATTTTCTACAATGAGGTCCCTGAACAAGTAAGTAATAATAATTGTCCTTGGAGCAGTAGTAACTCAAATGATATAAACCCTTTAAAGGTAGGTATAGATGTGATGAGATGTAGGACATAATGTGAAATTTATAGGGCTTTGCCCATTTTTGTTCTGGAACAAACAAAATCTCAGATCTGTCAAGCATATCTTTCATTCTGCGCACCTTGGTAATGCAAACAAGAGCACGTAATTTCCTTCACCATAGAACTTTTGTAAATCATTGAACTAGTGTAAACTCGGAAGATTCTCGAACTTTCTGATTATGGGACTCGTAAAAATGGTTATTCATCACTCAAACTAGATACTGAAGAAACAACATAATTGCTTGCTTCATGATTGAAAATTGAAGCATGCTTCAAATTAACTTCATGATTGCTTGTCTAACAAGTAGATTGGAAATAATATCAAAACTATATACATTTATGTTTCAATATCTTGCAACTTTAAATCCGTGCGTTTCCCGTATAGGTAGTTTGGATCCGTGCGTTCCTATGAAGGTAGTTTGGTTGTAATTCATACAATTTGGTACTGATGTAGATGGTGACAGGGACTAATATCATAATGCATACTTCAATTGGAGCTTCCTGAGTAGCATCAAAAGATTATATTTCATAGAATTGATCCTTGCCTGTCACAAAAGCCACCAATCAGAAATATATTTTAAATTATGAATTATTTAATACAAAAACTTTTATAAATATAGAATCTCAACTTGTGCCATTTTAATTAAAAGTGTTAAACGAATTTAATTTATCTGTGTTAGTTTAAAAATTAGATTGAGTCAAACTCATATAAAAATAATGAGATTTAACACAGTTAGTGAGCTTTAGATTTGAATATAAATTTTAAAAAAATAAAATAAATATATAAATATTTAAAAAGTTTGTGAGTGAATCTACAAGAAATTTTTATTTTTAGGTTTAATTTAACTTCGTAACCGGTTAGACTAAATTGAGATTTTATAATTCACAGGTGGGCCCCGGCCTGCTCAGCCCATTTTTTACAACTCCGGTCCTATTTGTTAGATCGGTTCAGGTATGCATGATTTGTTTTAAGGTTCAATACGGGTCAGATTCAAATGGATCGTGTCATGTTGGACTCATGGTCCATGATTCACAATGCCGACATACCGTTAGTATTTAAAAATTACTATGGGCAAGTTTTTGTGTAACATCCACATCTCAAGTAATATAGTAACACGTATTCTAATGTTTAATTAGTTAGCTTATTTTACAAAACTTCTTAAAGTAATAATTTTTGTAGGTTATTATTTTTAAGTTGAACTGATTTAGTAATAAAGATCAATAACAATGCTTCATTTTTTAGAATTACGAAAAATTTCAAAGATCTCCGTAAGTTTTTATTTAGTATTAGATTTTTTTTTAAAATACGAAGAAATTTTAAAATATGAGAAAAAAATTATATAAATTGCTTATTGATTAAGGAAAGATTTTTCAAGTAAAAAAGTATACTCATTTCACAGTAGGTAAAAGTGTTTTATTTTAGGACATTTTGAAATTATAGATAATTATAGATTTCCACCTTATTTGTTAGTTAGTGTTGACTATTAAGATATTGGCATGCAATTGTTGTTAAACTATTTAATAAAAGATGATTATTAGAAAAGTTTATGTCAAGCTCTTAAATTTGAAAAAATTTGACATGTAATTTTCTTAAATTACAAAACTTAAATTATAAGGAAGTATTTAAAATTTAACTAAAAAAAAAAATTTAAATTATTCATCAAAATAATTAACCAAATAAGATCATACTTAATTTTTAAAACCTTCCAAGACAAAAGCAAAATATAAAAATGAAATTTAATGAATTATATAATTAAGTGACTCTTAAAATTTTGATATTAAATTCACTATGTTCTACCAAAATAAGAATTTTTAATACTTAAATATCATAATAAATTATAGTGAATGATAACTTAGTAAGCAAACTGTTTTTTTTTTTTTTAACTTTTGAAAATAAAACATTTTATCACACATACAAATCCACAATACATATTTATATAGAATGATGCAAATAAGTTTTCTTTTTTTTTTTCTTTTAATAATATTTGATTAAACTTTACTTGGAGACCTTTCATAATAAAGAGGAATTTGAATATCATAATTAGAATATATAAACAAAAATTTAACTATGACAGATTGAAACATATAAATGTAAATATGATCTACTAAATGAAAATCAGAGTTTCATAAGTAAAGTCTACTAAATGTTAAAAATATTTAAAATTTTTTTAACTTTCTTTCATAAATCACTTTCTTATTGTATTTTATACTAATGTACAAAACACAATCATACTTATTATATACTTTGAACATAAAATAAAATCAATAACATATAGATACGAATATATATATATATATATACACACACATACGTGATAAATACTTTCACAATGAAAATTCATAAAAGTGATAAACACATCATTGATACATACATATATATGTACGTATGTACATATTTTTATTATGATTTTTTTAAAACAAAAGTTTGAGTTACTTTTTTACCATCACAACCAAATTAACTTAAACACTTTAATCTATAATTAAATATTAATATTCATAAGTCTCTATACATTATTATAAAGTATAATATAATTTATTAAACTTTAATGGTATTTTATTATATCTATCTAAACAACTTAATATTTTTAATCTTACCTAATCTAACTAAAATACATAGGGAAGATCACCGACCTAGTTAGGAAAAATTATCCCAAAAACTTCTTATCTTCTTCCCAATGTACTTTTGTTTGTTTGATTAAGAGGATATGCATGATTTATTAACAATATTTTTATTTTATTCAATAGGTAACATCATTCATTAATTGTTTAGTGTACAAGTAAAGTGATTGTCTTATTACATCCTTTAAGCATGTACATAAATCACAAAGTTAAGCATGTAATTGTAGAGTCCGCTTAAGAGTATAGGTTATATATTCTTTCAAGATAGAGGTCTGGAAATAAAAAAATTTAATTGACCAAGCCAACTATTCATAAATTTATAGTATTGAAAGTTTTATTTGTCCTAAGAAGCGTATTCTAATTGTCTGACTTCACGCAAAAATTATTATGCTAGTTACTCTAAAGAATTGAATGTAGAAGGCAAGAATTTTGGGGTATGTTGGCCATAGTGTAGAATAATATAAATGTATTATTGAATTGAGATGTATTTTACCTTGTTATTTATGCAAAGCTTGGGCCGCTTAGAGGTGGTGATAGCACATTATACCTAAAGATTAAATATGATGTTGCAAAAATATATTGATAAATACAATATTAATGATAGTTGTCAATAAAATTTATTAATTTATTAAAGTTTTAAAATAATAATATATTAAATAAATTTCAAAATTACATGTACATCATTCACAATTTTTTTTTTACTTAACAAGAAAATGCACTAACATACACATTAACATAATTATAATACAAAAAACGTGAAATTATTAATTTTTAAAGTTAAAATATGATAAATAAAAAAAAAGAAAATTATTAAAAATTATAAAAAAATAAAAAAAATAGCATTGATGGGCTACTCACGAATTGGATCTTATCAGGTCGGCTTGTATCATTTATCACATTTAATGTATTGTGTTTTTTTAAATTATAATAATTGTAAAACAAAATCACTAAATATTTAATATAAATAAAAAAAAAGGTAATCTTCACTATGAATTAGTATTTATTAAATACATTAATTAATTAATTAGTTCAAAAACATAATAGCCTTAAACATACTATAAATCTTATTCACTATTACATTGTAACCATCGAATAATTTGGTAAGAGTGTTTGATATGAATGAAGACTAGAATGAATGATTAAAGCTCAAGTAATACAATGGCTAAACACTATGATGGAGTGGTTCAATGTCTCAAGCATGTCTTGATACAAGTAATTAGCTTTCAGAAAACATAAGTGGAATCATTACTAGGCCATGCTTCATGTGAAATTCACAGAAGCTTGTCCAGCAAGGAGATCTATTATAATATCAAAACAGAAGGCAATTATCCCAGCTATCAAAAATCTTTATGATTTGCAAGTGGACCCTGTCTAGTTTGCTTTCCCATATGAGGTAGGGTAGTTATGTTTGCAATACAATCAATTTTCCATAAAAATTTGATAAAGCGTTGGACGACAAAACCATGTGATACTTCATGAGCTTACGTCTCCACATCCAAATGCTTTTTCTATATATACATATGATCGGGTTCACAAGCAGTCCAGGTATCAACACCACAATCTCAATTACAAAAATCCTCTTCATTTTCAAGCTCCTTGAAGTCCATTTCTAGTTTCATCTAATAAAAAAATCATGGGTCTCCGTTTGCCTGGAATTGTTCATGCTAAGAAAATTCTTCAGAAGTCTTCGTTTACAACCGGCCAATCATCGACAATGACCACGGAAGTTCCAAAAGGCCATTTGGCAGTTTACGTTGGTGAAAACCAGATCAAGAGGTTTGTTATTCCGGTATCATGCTTGAACCAGTCTTCATTCCAGGAATTGCTGAGTCAAGCCGAAGAAGAATTTGGATTTAACCATCCAATGGGCGGTCTCACAATTCCCTGCAGAGAAGACATCTTCATTGATCTCATTTCTCAGCTTAAATGAGCCAGGAAAGAGGACATTAACAATGTGCAGTGAATACCATTTTGTAGAGTAGGCAAATATCAATATCATGCACAAAACAGAAACTCTTTCGCATTATATCATATTCTTAAAATCTGTACCAGAAGCATCAATTAAATGCAACAATTTTATTTTACTTTAAGTTTAATTTTATTTTTATTTTTCTTATCCTCAGCTTCCTCTGATTCAATTCTAAGAATCCCTTCAGTCTCTTGTATATTAGTGGGTTCAAAAAGCTGAGCGACTTGAATCCGCCCTTTTCTTCTCCCGGTGATGTACATTTTTCTTCTATTCTTCTTATTCTTCTTTTATGGTGTCAATGCATAAGTACGTGCCAAACTGTTTGGTAATTGTTTGATAGAGAGAAACTATAACAGAACCTGCAGGGTTTTAAGAATCAGCATCATGTACAGTTAACAAGAATCCACACTTCATATCCATTTGGCATAACAATGAAAAAGTGAATTTATTTCCTAGTACTATTTTTCTATGGCTGAGATTTTCCATGACAGCATCAGCAATTTTCGGTCATCCAGATCCCCTGACTATAAGAAATTATGACTCACTCTGCCATTGCAAACCAACATCCAAGCAATTCATCAGCCTGTCGGCTTATTCACTGCTGATCATTCTCTCTTTTTTTGTTAGGTCTCCCAAGTTCACCTTTCCCTTAGGATCATTAGATTATTCAGTCATTTATTCATCTTCTTATGCTTATCAGATTGGTTAAAAGAAATAGCATGCATCTTTTTACGAGTACATTGAAGAAATAAGCAGATCAGTCGAATATGATCAATTTGCAATATCCGCCAACTGTTATTCTAAGGTCACTGAAAAATGTAAAACATGATGTCAAATTTGACATAGCAACGATGTAGTTATTTCTTTTCGTTAGTAGTATTTCGGCTATAGCACTGTGCTAGTTTAAAACTGGTTTAAGCTGCTCGTCTGAGTGCTTGTTGATGCATCAGACAAGCATATGGCCCGAGAGTTTTCCTACAGATGTAAAGAGAAACTAGCAAATGGCCTAGTGGAGATGACACATGGAATCACATGTCTTTGCCTTCTCAATCATTTTAAAAAAACTGTGGGGTATGCATTTATCGTACAAGTAAGCTCCATTGCAACACAAACCTTATGACTTTGTATGCACACAAGATGAAATTAATAAGTGTTCTTGCCTGCCCAACACAAAACCTAACTATATTTAAGAGATAATTATCACATTATGGAAATTCAAAGGGTTGAAATTGACTCTTTGTTTATTATTAATAATGGCCAATTCTTATCAATAAATAAAGCGTTTGTTGCCAAAAGAATTCATTATCTGTATAATGAGATTGAATCGTATACAACAATAGCCCTACGAAAAGCTTATCTAGCTTAGAAGACATATACTTATTTTAAATCATAGGGACCATAATATACTATGAAAAGTGTTCTTGGTATGCGCTAGAAATGCTGAGTCAAACAAAGTTTATCAGTTTAAATTATCAGCAACCAATATCACATCTAGGAATCATTATGGAACTTATCATAAATATATAAAAAAGCTAATTAAAATGGAGTTTGCCGTTTGAATAGAAATTCCCACTTCGAGCAGTTGAGCAGCTCGATTATCCACATAAGATCAATCAATTAGAATGCTGAAATCAGTCAAATGATGTAAACCCTTGTTTTCTTTGTCTAAAACATGGATTGCGTGGATTCGAGTCTAATGGGGACTAAAAAGTGGCATTTCAGAAAAATACCGTATGATAGGTTTCTTTGATGCTTCCGTTCAACATATCATTCCTTCAAATTAAGACCAAGTTCAAGAAACAACGCCAGATCAGATAATTTGACTTCTCCTTCCCTAAGCTGCATCACAAGACAAACAACTAGCAGCTTTGATCAAAATCGCAACAAAAATTTTACATAAAACACATGATTTGCAATTAGATCATGAAGTTTAGTCTCTTCCCGTTTATAAAGTTTCATCAAATGATCAGCCTGGTAGTTTTCATAACCGACATGCCAGGAAAAAAATATATATATGTCTGATATGGCATCATTGTTGTTGCATTAAGCAGTAGGCCACAATGAGTTTTAATCGATTAGATCTCAGTACAAAACCAGCTGAAACCTTATCATTAGTTGGGAAGCAGCATCATGTGATCCATTGTTGCATATGTCCCTAATTTGACCCCACTGTTGTTGCCTTTTCACCATTCAAACATATCTCTGTTCGCTGTCCAGAGAAGTTATGCCCTTTCGCTCTCTCTCCCTATATGTATGTATGTATGTATGTATGTATGTGTTGGTCAATGATAACCGGCCATTGCCAAACTCTCCTGCTTTTCTTAGTTTTTCCATATATTCAAGACCAAATACTTTCCAGACTTTACAAATAATAGCCATGGGGATCCGCTTGGCTTCAAATGATAAGCAGACTCTACGGCCCTCACCTTTGGCTTCAAGGGCCACTTTGCCGAAAGGACACTTGGCTATCTGGATGCTTTTTCTTTATCCAGTTTCTTTCACAAGCCCGTTCAGATAGTACAATTCAACCAGTTAATCCTGTCACAGCGACTCCAATAGTTCGATGATTTTCACACAGCTGGGCCCCTGAAGATGCTAGTAAAATTGCTCAAATTAGACATATGCAAGGGATAATTGTCTCTTGCTGCTAATTATACTGTACATATATAATACAATAGCATGTTGATGGCTCTTAGAGGGTGATAGAGATCGGATGAGATGTACCACATTTTTCATGTGAACTTCATAGGGCATGTCTTGCTGGATGTTCATGTCAGGACAAATTATAGCTGTATAATGCTCGTTAGAAGCTTTGATGTATTTGTAAAAATCACTGGATTTCATATTTTTATAGCTTTGGGATTTTCACCGAAATGTCACTTTCCAGGATTGCAAAGTTATTGAGCTTAGGAATTATTACTGGTTATAGTGATAAAAATATATGTTAAATCTTGTCCCTTTTAACGCCTGAAGGCGACTAGAAAAACAAAGCATGTGACAGCTCATTAGCTAATCTACCAAGCAATTACCAGGTTGATCCATTTAGGAATCACTGGATAATGAAAGATCATTTAACCAGCATAAACTCGGAATATCCTGAGTACTAAACGAAGACTCAATGCTGTAGCAGCAACTTGTACAACTCTGTACTGTTGTGGATGTCGATGGGGACTGACGATAGGGCATGCTTCATGTTAACTTCATGGTAGCTTGTCCAGCAAGTTGGCTCATTATAGTATCAAAAGGCAAGGCATTTACATTCTGATATTTTGTGACTCTAAATCTCTGTGTTTAATTCATGTGTACGTAATTTCGGCCGTAGCTTGGGCAAATAAAGCCCAACAGCCCATTTCTTGAAGAGCTCTAATTTCCTTCTTCAAGACCAAGCTTCCCTTCTTTGATTTTTAATTTATTTCTGAAGAACTTGAATTTTTCTGTACTGAGAGGCTTGGTCAGTACATCGACAACTTGGCTTCCTGTGGGAACAAAGTGAATCACCAGTTCTTTGCTTATTACATTGTCACTAATGAAGTGAATATCAATCTCTATATACTTTGTTCCGGCATGGTACACGGGGTTTGTAGCCAAGGCAGCAGCACTTAATTGCAGGGGATCTGAAATGTATTTGAATCTTTGATAAGCGGGACTTTAACCAACTAAGTTCAGCACTTGTATGAGCTTGAGCTCTGTATTCAATCTCTGCATTGGATGTAGCAACAATTTGTTGCTTTTTTGAGCTCAAAGACACCAAGTTACCCCCCAAGTATATGCAGTAACCTGAGATGGATTTCTTGTCATCTACATTGCTTCCCCAATCTACATCCGAAAAAGCCACCAAATCTAACTAAATCTGGCTTATTGAACTTTAAGCCAAAATCACTAGTGTTTTAAAGATACCTTAATACTCTTTGGCATGACTTCCAATGTGAATTGGAAGTGTATTGGCTCAGGGAGTTAAACAACATAAGAAATTTTTAGTCTTGACATGGTGGCATATTGCAAAGAACCTATCACTGATCTATATAAAGTTTTGTCTTCAAAAGGCTTGCCATTGCACTTAGATAGCTTAGTGCTAAAAGCCATAGGTGTAGGTGCTTCTTTACAGTTTATCATATTGATTTAATCAATAGATTAATGATGTACTTCTCTTGGCAATAAAAAGTGTCTATTTTCTTGGATATTTCACAGCTTAAGAAATAATTCAACTCCTCTAGATCTTTTAAGGCAAAAGATCTATTTAGCTGTAACACAAGTTCTTCAACCTCAAGCTAATTACTTTTAGTTATGATTATGTCATCTACACATATTAGTAAGAGGATGATGTCTGAATTATTCATTTTGTGAAGAGGGAAGTGTCTGACTTGGAGTTCGAGAATTTCCATGCTATCAAGGCTAATTTGAGTTTGTTGAACCAAGCTCTAGGAGCCTTTTTAAGACCATATAATGCCTTCTTTAACTTGCATTCTTGATTTGGCCTTGAATTACCTATGAACCCTGTTGGTTGATTCATAAAGACAACTTCTGAAAGTTCACCATCAGAAATGCATTGTTGATGTCAATTTGTCTAAGTTTCCAATCCCTATGAATAGCTAAGCTCCGAATTACCTTCACAGTAGATGGTTTTATAACTGGACTATATGTTTCTGTGAAATTAATTTTAGGTGTTTGAGTGAAATCCTTGGCCACAATTCTTGCCTTGTGTCTCTGTGTACTCCCATCAGAATTCTTTTTGACTTTAAACAACCATCTACAGCCTACAATCTTCATGTCAGTTTTGAAAGGAATTAGTTCCCATGTTTTGTTTTTGATGATAGCATCACATTCTTCTTGCATTGTTGATCTCCACTTGGGATTTTTCAAGGCTTCTTCTTTATCCAATGGAATTTCAGATTGTGTAAATATCAGAGAATTAGCAGTGTACACTTTGGGTTTGAAAATGGCTGCTTTGGCTCAGGTAATCATAGGGTGTCTAGGCATTGGTTGATTTGTGTTTAAGGGTACTCTTTACGGTGGACTAAAAGTCTAGGATGTTAGGTTTTGTGGTGACAAAGAGGCTGATGGCAGAGATTAAGGGACTGAATTACTTGATGTCTATTTTTGGATAGGTGAAGCAGATGGAGCTACTAGTGTGGTTGTAGCTGAGGTAGATTCTACTACTGTTGAAGTGTCTTTATGAATTTTGGAATGCCAATTATGCATTGAGAAGAATGGTAAAGGTGAACATGCATTTGAGAATTGGAAAAGAAGAAAGTTGGTTCTGTTTTAAAAGGAAACAAATTTTCATTGAAAATCACATTTCTAGCAATGTATATTATTCTTGAAGGATGCATGCACATGTAGGCTTTGTGTGATGGATTGTATCTTATAAATACACATTTTGTTGTATGAAATTGAAACTTGTTTTTGTTTTATGGTCTCAGGTATGGACAACATTCACAGCTGAAAACTCTAAGGAATGTATGGTCTGGTTTTTTATTCATAAGCAATTCATAGGGTGAGATGTGATCAAGAACTGGAATGGGAAGTCTACTTATCAAGTAAACAATAGTAAAAAATGCTTTCCACCAAAAATTTGAGGGGCATTGAAGCTTGTGCTAGGAGGGTGAGTCCTGTTTCTGAGATATGCTTATATATCCTTTCAACTTTACCATTTTGATAGTGAGAGTAAGGGCATAAATATCTAAGTTTGATGCCACTTTCTATGAGAAATGGTTAAAATATTTTAAATTCTCTCGCCTTGTCACATTGCAAGGACTTAATTTGTCTATCAAAGAATTTTTCAACTTGTGTCTTGGATTATTTAAATATGCTTAATGCATCAGTCTTCAGAGTTAAAGGAAACATTCACGTAAACCTAGAGTAGTCGTTGACAAATGCTATGTAATATTTGTAGCCATTCAAAGAGACAACTGGGGCAGGTCTCCAAAGATCAGTATGTAGCAGTTCAAGATGGTTATTGGTTTTGGTTTCAGCAGTTTGATAATGTACTTGATGCGTTTTTCCATATTTTCAAGCAGAACAAAAAGATTGGAAATGCACAAATGAACTTTCATTACTCAAGTTTGGATCATTACAAGAAGAAAGTATACTTTCGAAGACATTGTCATTTGGGTGTCCTAATCATTTGTGCCATAAGTTTAACATTTCTTTAGTTTTCATGTCTTCGAAAGAGATTACACTATCATTCTTGCTACCTACTAATTTATTTTCTGAAAGTAAAGTCTTAGATATTGAAGCTAAATTGGACAGACAGCGAGGATGGAGATTGGGAACTTCACACTTCAACAGTTTGTAGATCCCCTTTGTAGCTATTCTTTCCAAAAGAACCTTCTGCCTCTTCATGTCCTCTACCAAGCAATTGTTTTTGTTGAATTCAACAACATCATTGTCTCTATGAGCTTAGAAATGCTAATCAAATTTTTAGTGATTTCAAGAACAAGCAATATTTTGTTTAACAATAGATGCCGATGTATGTGTGCTGAGATTAATTTACTGTGTCCAACATGAGCAATAGAGAGGTTTTGACCATTACCTACAGCAAGCTTTTCGCCCCCTTGGTATCCTTAATTAATGTTGAGATTTTTTATTCTGTTGGTGATATGATAACTAGCTCCACTGTGGTGAAGCTATATAGGCTGATTTGGATTCTTGTTATCCCTGCTTGAGCTCAAATTCCTTGTTGAACCTATGCCAGCCATCAGCTGCGGTATGTCTAACCTTCAAATAGATCTAGCATGTTGGTTTTGAACCAATATTTCTTCCACCAGAATTTCTACCTCGGCTTCTTCCACTGTAATTGATTTGCTTGTTCTGGTTCCCTTGGTTTCGATTTCTCTTCATATTGTTGCTGGATTGTGCAATATTTGCGGTGATTTCTTGTTGAAAACCAGGAATTGTTGATCCATTCCAGCCATTCAATCCATTTTTCTAAGTAAGTAGCATTGAATAAATTTCTTCAACTATTGGAGTTTTTAGTCTTGATTAAAACGTTGACTATGATTGAGCTGTAATCTCGGCTGAGACCACCAAGGATATACATAATAAGATCCCTATTTGATTGAGTTGTAACCTAGCCAGGGACTTAAGGTGAGTGGTTGTGAAAGCAATGGCCTCGTCAAGTATATCTTCTCCATGCCCACCAAGATGCGCTGCTTCATAAAAGTTCAACATGGCCGACACATCAGTAGTCAATGACTCCTTGAAATTACCTTTGTCATCCTTGAATTTGTTAAATATACGTGATATCACCAAATAATCAAGGCATTAATTACATGAAAACTTCACGTTTTAGAGAAAGTACATATGTTCATGCCATTAAGGTGTTGGCTACATCAAACTCATACCACACCAAACATTATAGCCATGCTGCCTCAAAAGTCGAAAACGAATATAAATATTCCTATTATAGCCATGCTACCTATTATACTTGAATATTCAATATACTGAATTTTAATCACAAAAATAAGATTTAAAGAAATATATTATGTGTACAATTTTAACTTGTGCAATTTTTGACACACCTCTACAAATTAAAAAGAAAAAGCTTTTTGTTTATGGTTAAAATCCTCCTCACCATGATTGTAGTTTTGGTGGAATTAAGTGTGATACTAAATAAAGAATTTGACTCTATACCAAATAAAGAATTAGTGCTGAATTAGAAGATAAATATTCTAAGTAAAACTATATATTTCATTTGACTCTATTAATTATCCAGCTCGTAATTTTTTTTTATTTTATTTTATTTTTTTTTTTACGTTTATTGGCTAATCAACTATTATCATATATTTAGTAGGAATGACAACTTAACTTTAAACAGTTAGTTTTATATGTGGATGTAAATTATAGGATATTTTCAACAACTGAATGTGTACAGTGACATTTATTTTTAATTTTTATAGTATTAAATTGTATAATTAGATTTAAAAAAAAAAAAAAAGATAGAGAGATCATTTACCCAAAAATATGAATTATACGGTATTTTATAATTAACATATAATACTCAATATAAATTTTAATCATATTAATTAAGTTACACAAATATAATATAATCTCCAATTTGTCTAGGTGCATCCTAATGAATATGAATATTATACAAATTTGCAAATGCTGACTTTTGATATGTACTAAAAAATTCATTGCAATTATGAAATAATGTTGTACGGATTTGGGTTAATATTCTTTTTGCAGATAGGAATATGAGTTTAATGGTATCCATTCCAATTCCTATTCATTTCAAACCCTATTGGTTGTCTAAGTTCAATGGTTCATATTCAACAAATTTGATCAAATTCACATTCAATATTTTTTAACTCAATTGATTCTTCATTTTATTATTATAATCCAATCCATCATATGATCAATTTGATGTTATTTAGTTGGATTCAATACAGACTAAATTCTATTAAAATCAAAAAGTTAATATTAAAAAAATATTAATATTTGTTATAGAATTTTTTAAAGAGTACATTAAAAAGAAATAGTGGTTACCAAATTTCATTCTTTAACAAAAGTAAGCAACTTTTTATCCTTTAAAGTGGATATAGAGTAATATTAAGGTGTGACAAAATGTATATAAACTCTATAAAATAACTTTGCATCTAACGATAAAATATTTATATTTTTACTTAAGTTAAAAAATAATCTATTTATAGTAATGCTGTTGGAACTCCTTTAAACTCATAAAACCACTCTACTAAATGTACCTACTTTTAAAAAAAAATTAAAAATAATACTTCCAATAACACTCACAATAATCTCCAAATCTCTTTCAAATTTATGAAAAAAAAAATTATCATAACTAAATTAAATTTTAACAACAAAAGATTAAGATATGAGTTTAAGACTTCGTAATACTAATAAATTATAAATTCTAATTAAAATGTATATTGACTAGTTGAATTAGATATGCAAATGTATTCAACTTAGTATTAGCCAACTTTAAAAAAAGTTGTATAAAATACCTCATTTGAGATTTGTGATAATTTTATTTTATAACAAATTTTATAAAAAGTTATAATTACTTTTTCGTTGATCATAATTTAACTAACTAAAAGATAAATATATTTTAATTTATTTATTCTTCATAAGTAAATCCCTAATATACTCATTCTTATTTAATTATTTATTTATTTATTTATATTATCTATTAATTTATATTCTAAATTTTTAATAATATAATATTTTAATAACTTAAAACAACTACCTTTCTAAGACACAAGTCTTAATTTTCATGAATAATTTTCTTAAAAAATTTACTTTCCTATCACTTAAAATTGAATGTATATGTTGATGCTTCAATATCAATATACATAATTTATAAGCATTACAAATATAATCACATCATCATGAACAACCTCATAACATATAATAATGTTAAAATTAATATTTTTAAAAAATATAATCAGACATATACATACATCTACTATGATTTACCTTTTAGCGATCACAATAAATATTAACTTAAGCACTTTAATTTATATTAAAAATTTATCATTCACAAGATTTGTATATACTATCACAAAACATAATACAATTTGTTAGACCTTAGTAGTAGAGTTTATATCACTCAATTTATTTGACAACTCAATATTCTTAGACTCAATATTTTTGAACTTGTTAAAATTGATTTTATATTATTTAAAGATTTTTCTTATATTCTTAATGGTATTTTTTTAATAAAATTATAATATAATATCTAAGAAACATAATATAACATCAACTAAAAATTTCAACATCTAACCTCTCATAGAACTAAGACTTTTTATATTGCAAATATGATCACTTATCCTAATAGTGTTAAGAAATATAGTAAGTAACACCAAATCTTTAATTTTTAGAAAGTATAATATATATCCAAATGTCATAAAATTTTGTAAAGATGATAAGCATATAAACACTAAAGCACTAAAATTTTTGGGTCTAAATTTGTTCTCTAACTATCTCAAACAAATTTCGTTTTTAAAATTTTAAATTCTATCGAATAGAAATCGGCAGTAAATTATATTTATTTAAAATTTTATAACAATTTAAACGCAAAGAGTTTGACATAAACTTTTAGTATGATATAATAAACATAATTAGAAATTAATAAAAAAAAAATTTATAATTTTTCAAGACGATTTGATTAACTAAATTAATTTAGTCATTCACTTATTTTATAAAAATGAATAGTTTTCAACATCCTAAGTTAAATTTAAAAAATTATTAAAAATTAAAAATTAATATTTTTTAATGGAAAAAATTGCATAATAACTCTCCACATTTCTAGTTTGTTAATATAAATTAATTTTATCAAATTCATAACACATGATATTACAAAATTTACGAACTAAGCTACTAGCATATATCATCTTTGTGAAAATATTTTTTTCTCTATTATCTCTCCACAAATAATATTCTTAATTCTTAATTATAAAAATTAAAGTATAAACACCCAAATCAAAATAAAAAAGTAACAAAATTATTTGTTGAACTAATAACAATCAACAGTTTAAAAAATAAATATAAAATACAAAGAAAATTTACAATTTTTATTCCTTTTTCCTCTCTTTTTCTTTTATTTTCTTTGTTTCTTCCTTCTCCTAGGCTAGCTGAATCAAAACAAAGTTTAACCTAACAAATTTATACTAAAATAAAATTTCAATTTAGTCCCTATTTTTCTCTTTGTTATATATTTTATCCTAAAATTATAACTTATTCTTAAAATTTTTTATTATTTTTTGTATTATAAATTTATTCCCATAAAACATAACTCATTATCTATGCAAAACTATATAGTAAATACTTAGAAAAAGTGGGTGTCACACACACACACACACACACACACACACACACACACACACACATACATAGAAGCACACTTCTTAAAACAAAAGAAATAATATATTCATACTTTAAATAATTCATATGTGTCTGATTAAGAATTTTTATAATATATTATTTTATTTATTCTAGAAAGTATACCTAACAAATTCAAAAAATTAAACAAAAATAAGTAAATTAGGATTTCAATTATAAAAAATAAACAAATTATAAATCTAGTTTTATTTTAATTAGTCAATTTATCATCAAAGGTAGGGTTGGTGGCAAACCAAGTTTTGAATTGATACCTTCAAATTTGCATTTGTATCCGCTAAAAAATTGAAAACAAAACCCTTAACTTCTTGACATTTCATTATTAAATATGCTTAAATAAATATTTAATATTTTTCAAACTTACACAAATATTTGTAAATTTTTAACTATTTTTTTTATATTTTCAATTATAATGGTACCATTATTAAATATTATATTGAAACTTATTAATTATCTTGTTAAAATTATAAATTTTTAGTATTAATTTAAAATAAAATGCATTACTCACATAAAATATTAATTACAATCAACATAAAATAAGACTTATCACAATCATTCAAAAAGATATATAATTATTTTAAAAATTAGTATATAAAATATCAAAAATCCAAAAATAAAATTCCACATCTTTATTTTACTCAATTGCAATTAGCACCCATCTAACATAATTTCTATAATAGTGAATAATAATTTATAAATTATTGAAGAATAAATCTTTACAATAACAAAAGTAATCAATTAACCTTATTGGTAACATCCTTATCGTTTGATTCCATACAATTTTTAACTTTTATTAAAAAATTTAGAAGTTAATTATTTAAAAAATTAATTAATTAAAAATAATAATGCTACAATAAATCAAAAAATTAAATATCTGGGGATATTTATTCCACACCCACATCCATTATAAACTTGTTATGAATTTTTTTGTTTTTATTCAAATTTGTCCCAAACTTGCTAAGAGATAAACCAAGCTTATTCCATGAGTGTCAGGCACTAGTAAATTTATAGAAAAAAAAAATTACCATTCCTAATTAAAAAAGAAATAAATGTGTCTTTTCATAAGATTTATTATAAAATAAAATTACTACAAATTTTAAGAATTATATTTGATAAAATCCTAAGATTACAATTATAAAAACCTAAAAGAAGGATTTTAGAAGAACTTTGGAGGAATTGCAATAGCACCACTCATCTTTTTGACATGTTTATTGAATTAAGTTATAAAAAGATATTCTTTAATAAATTTTTAACTAAAAAATATATTGAAGAGTTGGATTAGATATACAATTATTTTTAATGTCATATACACTAGGTTAAAATTGTAAAATTTTAAAAGAAGGATTTTATAAGATTTTTAGAAAGGTTATAATAGCACCACTCCTCTTTTTAATATGATTATTAAAATAAGTTATAAAATATTGTTTAATTTAAAAATATTATTTTGAAATAAACATGTATCTCTCTCATAACTCTTTTAATTTCCTTGTATTTTATTCTGAAATTAATATATTGTTGTTGTATTTTCCCATGTTAAATTCTTCAGGGTTTGATAGAAGAGGCAAAGTTGAACCAGTTTGATCTCCCTTATTAAGCACCTACTCTTGAAGAAGCGAAGGATGTCATTTGATTTTATAAATCAAGATATAAATGCTAAAATTATCTATATGAAAATAAATTCTGATTATCATATATATAGATTTTGTAACTATTAATGGGTATTTGTGTCATTCAATAGGTGTTAGAAATCTATTTGGTATAAATAATGAAAAAAGAATTATATTCTTATTTATAAAAATAATAAATCATAAGGATTCGGATGTGACAACCCAATTGAAAATAAATATAGGCCCAATCTAAAAACAGAAAATGAAAAATTTGCACTCACAGCACTGGTCAGTTTCGATTCAAAAGAGGAGAGAGTAATTCTCTTACCTTCAGCCTTTTCACTATTTATAAGAATATTAGTTGATAGATCCTATGGGAATAATTGAAAGTCAGAAATTGATCCAGGATATCAGTTTCATGTACGAGAAGAAAATTTTCAATAATTTGATTGATTGGCTAATAAGCATGACTGGATTGCATGAACTGTTATATCGCATTGTCCATAACCTGTTCATCTGTGGGACAACCTGACTTGCACATTGAAAGAATTATAAAACTATCAAATTGAAGGATTCTGGTATCAGTCATCTTTAAAATATAGCAATTCTACTACGACTTATCAGTTATCATTTCATTGGCTTTCATTATTACAAGAAATTTAGCACCGCCAAACGAAGTATTTTCTAATTTCACATCATCAACCAGTATCTAGTAATTTCTTACACTAAGCAATTCTTTTCCAACATAGACTTATGAGAAAGCTGTGTTTTGTTGAAGAAATTGCAAAGGAATTTTGCAAAATTCAAGGGATCATTGGGCTTTAGGTTGACACAGAAGGAGGGTATAAAGCCCTCTTACATCAGTTGTGAAGTTTAACCATGCAATAGTTACTTAGATAGCCCCAGCATTTTAAAAATTTCTACTTTACTTTTAATTTTGCTTACTGGTCATGGAGCAAAACTATCATAACTTGGGCAGAAAACAGATTTTGAATCATAAAGTCCTGCCTGTTTTTGTTAAAGCAAATTAAAAGCTATAATTATCTTGGAAATCAGAAGAGAAACTTAAATATATATTGAATGTTGAGCTTAACATTTTATTCAATATAAAATATGGGAAAAACTGCTGTAATGTTACAACTAATTTCTCGTATGGGTTGAAATTCCCCATCGGATCTCATCTTCTGTCGAAATAAAGAAAAATAAACGTACAAGCATTCAAAAAATTGTCCTTATTCATTCTCTTAGTGCAGGATCGTCATGCGCACAAGTTTGAAGTGACGTTAATGAAGATGTCTTCTCTGCAGGGAATTGTTAGACCACCCATTGGGTGATTGAAACCGAATTCTTCTTCAGCCTTGCTTAGCAATTCTTGAAATGAAGGTTGATTCAAGAGTGATACAGGAATTATGAATCTTTTCTTTTGGCTCTCTCCAACATACACTGCAAGGTAGCCTTTTGGCACATCTATGGACATTGAAGCTGCTTGATTTGCAAACAACTTTGAGTGGCGCAGAATGTTCTTAGCATGTACAATACTGGCGAAACGAATAGCCATGTCTACTTCTTGTAGAGATTTCTTTAAAAAGGCAATGAAGAACAAAGAAAACTTTGGAGAAGAAAGCCAAGATTGATAATAGAGATGGTCAGGACTTGGTATAATTGTGGGATATCATGTGTGAATATATAGATGGAAGGCTGTGCTAGAGAATATCTGAAGTATGGTATGAGTGGTAAAGAGTCATTGCGTGGGGTTTGGTGAGAGACATCACCACCTGAACAATCACATGGCTCTGTCTTCCCAATTCATAAATCCAGAAATTATGAGTAATTAAGACTGCAAGTTTGGTGGAATACATTGTGCCCAAACGTGAAAGAGATTGGATATGAAATGTCCTTTTTCTTATTCAACCAACTATAAGTCCTAGAATGCTTGATTACGAGATATGATTATCCATTTTCTAAGCATAAAAATATGATCAGACATTCAACTTCATATGAAATGTATTGCTGATAGACTAGACTGATATCTAAATCAGTAATCTTTAGTCCTAATCATTACAACACTGCACATGAGATTCAAAATGCACATGAAAATTCAAACTGTCAAAAAAATTGTCCAACAAAATTGTCTTCGGCTAATAAACTTATGTGCGTTATCTTATGATCTACTCAAATGAGATGTAACATCAATGAAAAATTCTTCTCTGCAGAGAGTTGTCAAGCCACCCAGTGGATGATCATAGCCAAACTCTTCCTCAGCTTTACTTAGCATGCTTGAATTTGAGGTTGCTTCAGAAAGGACACTGAAACTACTTCTCTCTTCTTCTGGGCCTCACCAACATGTACCGCAGAGAAACCTTTTGGTACATCTGAAGATGTTAAAGATACTTTATTCACTGTTAAAACAGTCCGCAGGAAAATTTGCTTGGCAACAATAACACCAGGCAAACGATTACCATGATCACGGAAAACAAGTGAAAAAAAAATGACCTCAGAGGAATTTTTGCTAGAGATAAAAGAACTGAAGATTTGTCCGTCTTGATATCCCATAATTTTGGGTACATATAGAAGAACGGTGTTCAAGAAATTCTCAAGTTTTTTAGGGTCAGTGGCTAAAACTGTGGTTGCTGGGTTCTACTCAGAACATGGCTCCAGAAGGCATCAGTATTCACATGGCCCTGTCTTTCAACTAATCAGCATATGTCGGGACCAGAAATTAAATTGTGTCTGCAGGCTAACAAACAAACAAAAGTATAATTGGGTACTAAATCCTGAGAAATCTGTGTCCACATGACCTACAATTTTGGAAATATGCCAATGGAGTACCAGCAAACGATTAACTTGGACAGTTGGGTATTCAATGCTGACATGCTTGCAAGTTTAACTTACGCTTTGGTTAGAAGAACGCTTAGGATATCAAACACTTGAGTGTATGGGTTAGCATGGAAGACAATTGAAATACAATGTCTCTAGAATGCTTGACATAGCAACTAGCCAAATCTCATTATGCATAAAGTCGTTGCATAAAAATCAGTATACTAAATGCATTGTCCAAAGTTCCAAAGATCTGAGAAGGATTTCTTCAAGCATAATCAGCCATTACAATTCCGTAATTCTGCAATCATTTCTACAATGAGGCTGGACGACTGAAAACAACATAAATACAGAGCTTTATTATGATATAATGGATACGGATTCGTACCTCTCTCTATTTGCATTTTGGGTAATTGAAAGATGCAAAATACCTCTCTCTATTGGTAAATATAAAAATAAGATTTATTATGATATAATAAGTATGAATATGTGCCACTCGTTGTTTGGTAAATCATAACAATTTAGTGTAGTGCACAGTATAATGAACAAGAAAACGCATACAAGTTAAAAATAAATGGTATAAAGTTTACATTATTATCAATGAAAGAAGGTTTTAAAACCAAAATCTTAAAAGTGGAGGGGTAAACTATCTTTACACCTATACAGCCGACATTTCTTATGTATTAAAATTTCAAGAGCTATAATTTTTATTTTAGAAAGAATTATGGAACGCATCACATATCAACGGAAAACGCTTTTCGAACTTTTTATCATTCCAATCTAAATTTACTTGATTGACTTTATATTTTAAGGTAAGTATAAATATGTTATTTTTTATTTTTAATAAAACTTTTGTTATAATTAGAAATTTATTCCTCTTAAATTTGAGAAATTTATCATTTTCTTACCATCCCACTGCATCACAATTCTAAGAATCCTCTCAGTCCCTTGTGTATTAGTGGGTTCAACAAGCTGAGCGACTTAAATCCCCCCTTGTCTTCTCCTATTGATATATATATATATATATATTCTTCTCATTCTCCTTTTATGATGTCAATGCATAAGTACATGCCAGACTGTTTGGTAATTGTTTGATAGAGAGAAACTATAACAGGACCTGCATAGGGTTTTAAGAATCATCGTCATGTACAATTAACAAGAATCCACACTTACATGGCACAACAATGAAAACGTGAATTTTATTTCCTAATACTATTTTTCTAGGGCTGAGATTTTCTGTAACGCTCCAAATCAAACACGAATCGCAAATGTCGAATTAAGGCGTACAAGTTCATATATAAATACTAAAATTTTACCATTATAACTTTTATACCGAAATACTTCATTTCATTAATTAATTAAATTAAAACTTATTAAATACTACAATATTTCAATCTAGTTTAAAAGTTCAAAAATAATTTTCACAAACAAATTGAACAAATGCGATAAATAAAATATGAAATTCTATTCATCACCTATAACAAAAATAAAATAAAATATATAAAACATCTTCCAAACAAGCTATCACTCTTACCAATTTAAACAACTAACTCTACAAAAAGTAAATGACGAGTAGTGAGTTGTTAACTCAGTAAGTAATGCTATTCATAACATATGTATAAGTTTTCTTGTTTTCGAATACACAAAAATATTTGCAAATTTTTTTGTTCAAATATTACGCAAAAACATGATTTCAAGTAATTTGTCAAATAAATAAAAATTTAATATTTATAAATTTTTATAAGAGAACATATTTCATAAATACAAATGCAAAGACTTATAAAACATTCATTACGGAAAATATATTTCATTTACTTATCACATAAATTTAATAAATTCTTATAAGTTAAAAATCATATTTCATAAATCATAAATCATAAATGCGAAATCGAATAAACATTCATTTCAAAAAATACATTTAATTTGCTCATGTCACATAGTGTTACCTGTACCCCTAGTAACCCGGCCAATTAACATAATATCACCTATAATCCCGGTGATCCGGCTATATAACATAATATTACATGTATTCCCGGTGACCCGGCCATAAAGATTTGTATGCACACTTAGAACATAATACTAACTGGTCTGTACATATATTGATCGTAGTCAAATATATTCATAATCATAATCATAATACTATGGATAGAGGAGCCAAAAATACTTCATCTCAATTGATCATATAAGAATCATTTATAACATAGCGGCTTGCCTTGATTTATTTACAAAACATTTAATAAATCTCATAATTAAACATTACTTTCATAAAACAATTGTTAAAACTTTTAAAAATATGCAATTTATGAAAATTCATAATATAAATACATTTATCGTATAATCAAATCAAATATTTCACAAATATTGAAGCCAAATGATTTATGCCATAAAATAGTTTCATAATCATTATGCAAAAATAACCCAATAGATATCATGAATGGAATTACTTATCTTAATCCAAGTTAAATTCTTTAACTACCTTTATTCGTCGTTCGATGGTTCTGAACTTCCTATAATAAAGAACTATTTAATTAAAAAAAATACTTAAAATAATACATAAATAGAATTTGTAAAATTCTATTTCAACTACACTAACTACTTAGAACTCTAACCAAAATCATTTATAAATTTTGAATTTTAAAATATTATACTATAAATCAAATGAAGCTAAAACTTTACAAATTTACTGAGCACACCTAAAGATGTCATATACAAAAATCTCATGATATTTAAAGTTCAAAAAGATTTTTAAAATAATAAAATTTTCATAACATAGTAGCATGTCCAAAATATTTTGGAACTGCATATGACTTAATAGAAAATTTATAACTATTTACATATATTTTCAAATACTATGAAATTTATGAACAAACCAGTAAACATGTGTATAAACTATTATAAAAATTTTCATAATTTTTGAAAGACTTTTCATATTTTAAAAATAATTACTTAATTCAGAACCATAACCTGCCGACATAATTTCAAAATTGACGTCTATAGAATCAAAAATTCATAAATATATAAATATATTTCTAAAAATCACGAAATTAAAATATCAAATACCAAACATATGTATCAAACTGCAGTTAAAATTTCATAATTTTTGGAAGTCGTTTTCTCTTTCAAATAAATTTTATCTTTTATTTAAATGGTAAAATGAACAGAATTCTAGATTTTATAAGCTAATTTCAAAAATTTGTAAAAAATTCAATTCTCATTCAATTTAAATAAAACAAAATTCTATATTCTTATTATCATGTCAAAATTATAAAAAACTTTTGTGAACAACTTTGATAAAATTTTTGCTAAAATAATTATAGAAATATCATGCTTAGTAAATAATGTAAAATTCTAGTCCAAACAATTCACAAGTAATGGTTCACTATTATTTTATGGACACAAACTCAAGAAATTTTATTTAATCTATCCCAAAACAATGACAAACGAAAGAAAAACGTATTCCACATTAAACTAAAATAACGAAATAACAAAACTAATTAAACATTACCTCTAATATCCAATAGCTTTAGCAATCGTAACCATAAAAAAAAATATTACATTTGCTTATTAAAAAAAGAATAAAAGATAAAGAGACTGAAGAGAAAAATAGGTTTTTATAGATTGTTTGAGAAACGCTAATGTATATAAGATATTTATTAAAGACATAATTTAAAATAAAAATAAAATCACTTTCCTGTTATGATTTATATTTAAAAAGGAAGTTTGTCAAAATTAATATAAATAATAATATATACCTTTTAGTAAAATAAGTTAAAATCTTAACCTTATCAAAATATTTACTAATTGAAATAAAATTAATATTTAACTAAAATAAAAAAAAATAAAAAGACATTGCAACTTTAGTATTTTTACGTAAATAATAAAAAAATAAATTTTTGAATAACATAACAGTCTTATAATTTAATTAGGAAAGTGATTATTACATTTTCCATGACAGCACCAGCAATTTTCGGTCATCCAAATCCCTTAACTATGAGAAATTATGACTCACTCTGCCATTGCAAACTAACATCTAAGCAATTCATCAGCCTGTTGGCTTATTCACTGCTGATCATTCTCTCTTTTTTTGTTAGGTCTCCCAAGTCCACCTTTCCCTTAGGATCATTAGATTATTCAGTCGTTTATTCACCTTCTTATGCTTATCAGATTGGTTAAAAGAAATAGCATGCATTTTTTACGAGTACATTGAAGAAATAAGCAGATCAGTCGAATATGATCAATTTGCAATATCAGCCCACTGTTATTCTAAGGTCCCTGAAAAATGTAAAACATGATGTCAAATTTGACAGAGCAACGATATAGTTATTTCCTTTCGTTAATAGTATTTCGGCTACAGCACTTTGCTAGTTTAAAACTGGTTTAAGCTGCAATGTGGGTGACCAGCAGGGCAAGCTTCCTGTGTGTTCTACAGGCTTCGCCTTGTTTGTTAATGCATCAGACAAGCATATGGCCGGAAAGTTTTCCGACAGATGTAAAGAGAAATTAGCAAATGGCCAAGTGGAGATGACACATTTTATCACATGTCTTTACCTTCTCAATCATTTTAAAAAACTGTGGGGTATGCATTTATCGTATAAGTAAGCTCCATTGCAACACAAACCTTATGACATTGTATGCATAGAAGATGAAATTAATAAGTGTTCTTGCCTGCCTAACACAAAACCTAACTTTATTTAAGAGATAATTATAACATTTTGCAAATTCAAAGGGTTGAAACTGACTCATTGTTTATTATCAATAATGGCCCATTCTTATCAATAAATAAAGCGTTTTGTTGCCAAAAGAATTCATTATCTGTGTGATGAGATTGAATCGTATACAACAATAGACCTATGAAAGGCTTATCTCCCTTAGAAGACATATACTTATTTTAAATCATAGGGACCATAATATAATATGAAAAGTGTTCTTGGTATGCACTAGAAATGCTGAGTCAAACAAAATTTATCAGTTTAAATTATCAGCAACCAATATCACATCTAGGAATCATTATGAAACTCGTCATAAATATATAAAAGGCTAATTAACATGGAGTTTGCCGTTTGACTAGAAATTCCTACGTTGAGTAGTTGAGCAGTTGAGCAGCTTGATTATCCACATAAGATCAATCAATTAGAATGCTGAAATCAGTCAAATGATATAAATCCTTGTTGATAGGTTTCTTTGATGCTTCCGTTCAACATATCATTCCTTCAAATTAGGACCAAGTTCAAGAAACAACGCCAGATGAGATAATTTAACCTCTCCGACCCTAAGCTGCATCACAAGACGAACTACTAGCAGCTTTGATCAAAATTGCAACAAAAATTTTACATAAAACACATGATTTACAATTAGATCATGAAGTTTAGTCTCTTATCGTTTTTAAAGTTTCATCAAATGGTCAGCCTGGTATCTTTCATAACCGACATGCCATGAAAAAATAATAGATATCTGATATGGCATCATTGTTGTTGCATTAAGCAGTAGGCCACAATGAGTTTAAAGCGATTACATCTCAGTACAAAACCAGCTGAAACCTTATCATTAGTTGGGAAGCAGAACCATGTGATCCATTATTGCATATGTCCCGAATTTGACCCCACTGTTGTTGCTTTTTCACCATTCAAACGTATCTCTGATCGCTGTCCAGAGAAGTTATGCCCTTTCGCTTTCTCTCCCTCTGTCTGTGTGTGTGTGCATATATATATATATATGTGTGTGTGTGTGTGTGTGTGTGTGTGTGTGTGTGTCAATGATAACGGGCCATTGCCAAACTCTCCTGCTGTTCTTGGTTTTCCCATATATTCAAATTTTCGACCAAATACTTTCCAGACTTTACAAATCATAGCCATGGGGATCCGCTTGCTGAGAATTGTTAATGCTCAGCAGACTCTACGGCCCTCACCTTTGGCTTCAAAGGCCACTGTGCCGAAAGGACACTTGGATATCTACGTCGGAGAAAGTAATAAGAAGAGATTTGTGGTTCCAATTTCAACTTGAAGCACCCTTCATTCCAGAACTTGCTAATTCTGGTTGAAGAAGAGTTTGGGTTTGATCACCTTATGGGTTGTCTCACAATCCCCTGCAGTGAAGAAGTATTCATTGATCTCACTAGGAATTGGTAGACCTCAGGAAAATGAAGTGAAAGATTTAAAAAGAGTAACCCAGAAGAAAACGTTAACTATTGTAGTGCACTGTTGACTCAAATACAGAATTTTAACAGAAAAGTTGGCATAGCGATTGTTTGCAATAAACTCTTATCATTTTTATATGGATAATTTGAAGTTGATGTTGTCATAATGAATACATCAACCACTTCTTTCTTCTTAATTCTCTTCTGTTTGTTTATATGGTTATGATTATGAACCAATCACCGGTTGCTGCATTTTATATTCTACCGAGCAATTACCTAAGCCTCAGGAAAAGGGTTAATTTATTAGCTATAATTTTTTCTGGCTAATTGTAAGATTAGAATAATGAAAATTTTAACATATTTGTTCATTCTATTCTGCAAAAGATCAAATCTTTGACTGCAATATAACGTCAAGAAAAGAATTCATGAATAGAGGGTGGTCAATTACATATTTATTATCCGGATGCTTTTTCTTTCTCCAGTTTCTTTCACAGGCCCGTTCAGACAGTATAATTCAACCAGCTAATCCTGTCACCGCGACTCCAAGAATTCGATGATTTTTACACAGCTGGGCCCCTGTAGATGCTAGAAAAATTGCTCAAGTTAGACATATGCAAGGGATAATTGTCTCTTGCTGCTAATTATACTGTACATATATAATATAACAGAATGCTGATGGCTCTAAGAGGGCGGTAGAGATCGGATGAGATGTACCACATTTTTCATGTGAACTTCATTTGGGCTTGTCTGCTTGATGTTCATGTCAGGACAAATTATAGCTGTATAATGCTCGCTGGTAGCTTTGATGTATTTGTAAAAATCACTGGATTTCATATCTTTATAGTTTTGGGATTTTCACTGAATTGTCACTTTCCAGGATTGCAAAGTTATTGAACTTAGGAATTATTACTGGTTATAGTGATAAAAATATATATTAAATCTTGCCCCTTTTAACGCCTGAAGACGGCTAGAGAAACAAACCATGTGACAGCTCATTAGTTAATCTAACAAGTAATTACCAGGTTGATCCATTCAGCAAGCACTGGATAATGAAATATCATTTAACCAGCATAAACGCGGAATATCCTTAGTACTAAACAAAGACTCAATGCCGTAGCAGCAACTTGTACAACTCTTTACTGTTGTGGGTGTCGATGGGGACTGACAATGGGGCATGCTTCATGTTAACTTCATGGTAGCTTGTCTAGCAAGTTGGCTCATTATAGTATCAAAAGGCAAGGCATTTACATTCTGATATCTTGTGACTCTAAATCTCTGTGTTTAATTCATATGTACGTAATTTCGGCCGTAGTTGTACCATGTGGATGGAGATGGGAACTGACAAAGTAGGGCATACTTCAAGTGAACCTTACCGTTGTTTGTCTAACAGATGCATTATTGTATTAACAGTAAAAGCTATTACATTTTAATATTGTGTAACTTTAAGTTTGTGCTTTCCCAGCTTTACCTAATTCAGATGCTTATGTTGCATGTTGTTTAAACACTGTGAAACAATGATTCAATGTCTCAGGTATGTCTTACTGCAATCAATTAGCTTTATTGTAATAATTTTGGCTGTCTACAATAATTTTGGATTTACTCATAATGTTTAACTTATATGTCTAGTCTTGTTTACACTTTATTGTATTATTGTAGATAGTTTAGACATACAATAAATTTAAAATTTGTAAAATTTTATTATCAAATTGATCAATGTCATTGTGACGTGTTGTATAATTTGAATTACACTTTAAGAGATAAATTTGGGAATGTCCAGTATTATGTTTTATATGATAATCAAGTAACAGAAAATTTGAATCTCATGTCATACGTGCCAAGAAAAAGTGCTTTTGATTACTTCAGGTGCATTACAATTTTCGGCTAAATTTTTTTCAATATGTACATTTCGCTCAGTTACTAAAAAGTAATACATATAACATGGATATAGTAGAAAAAATGTAATGCACAAACTACCCAATACTATGTTATATTCCCATTAGCCGAGGCACCATAAATGGTTATTGGACCCTCCCATTACAATGTTTGAAATAGCTAGAGACTACCTGTTGATTTACATTAAGTAAAATATTAATCACAAGACCAAACCATTCCCTGTAATTTCAATAAATCACAATTGCATAGTTGGGAATTTCATGCAAGGAGACTGAGGAAGGAATTTGGGGAAATTGAGTAAAAAATGCATCCCTTTGCTAATAATAGATACATCATAGAGAACATATGCAAATTGTGGTAGAAAATGCAAGAATGTAATCGTATGCCTACTTCTATATGTTTGAAATTTAATATTTTTGACCATACATGAATGTATCACCTTTCCCAAATGCCTTTTTAAAATGATAAACATATAGTTATTCCTTGCCTATAAGTATTAGCTTCTGCAAGCATATGCTCCAAGCAGCTAATTGATTATCAAATAGAAAAAGTGCCTTCGTAGCAGCAAACATGTCTATCCAAGTTTCACAGGTTCCGTCCCTCAAAGTTGGAGGCGAGTTTTTGCGCCGGACTGCAAATTTTCGCCAAGCTTTAGGGGTCATCGTTTCATCGACAATATTTCTGGGCACAAGGTAATACTTTTCTAAAGTCATGGTACTATTACGAGCTCATCTCAATATTTACAATTTTATTTGGTAGTGCAGATGAATCATGTCCGTCACTTACAAGCGCTGGAAGAACTGAGTGAAGCCGTAAGAAGGGAGTTATTGGCTGCTTCTGGCCTTTCGCACCTGAGCCTTATTGAACAAATCCAGCGTCTGGGCCTCGGATGTCACTTTAAAAGAGAGTTAGAGGAGGAAGCATTGGAGCATGTCCACCGTAACGCCCTCAATCTGAAAAGAATCGCATGCCTCAAATTAGAGCTCACAATTCCATATGTATGTACTAAACTCCGTAATAACAAGTTTATATTAAAATATTTCATTATTAAAAATTTTATTAATAAATTATATTAAAAATTCTCAATTTTTCTTAAATACTATAATAATTCAATTAAGCTAAAAAATACTGAAATAATCTTCAAAATACAAATCTAAAAATGCGTTAAACACATTAGAAAATTTTATTTGTCGTCTATAACATATATAAAATGAAATATCTAAAGCCTTCTCTCAAACTAAGTCATTACACTTACTAATTTAAACAACTTATTTTACAAAAAGTGAATGGCAATAGATGAGTCATCTACTTAACAATTAATACAATTTATAATATATACGTGAGTTTTCCTTATTTTCAGAAGTATAAAAAAACATTTATAAGTCATTTTATTCAAATATTATATAAAATATAGTTTTAAATAATGTTTCAATTAAACAAAATTTTATTGTTCATAAGTTTCATAAAAAAATATTCCAAAATCATATTTTATAAATGCATAAATATATAAATAATTTATTACAAAAAACATATTTTATTTACTCATACTACATTGTATTACCTGTACCCTTAATAACGTAGCTAATAATAGAATCAGAATCGTGTGTCCAATTATATCAAAATACCAACTAGTCCAGATAAATAGATATATCAATTATAGTTTATCAAAATCAAAATCATAATATTATAAATAAAAGAGCCAAAACGTTTTATTCAATTGATTATTTGAGAATCATTCAAAACATGATAACTTGCATTGATTTACTTACAAATTATTTAACACATTTTATAATTAAATATTAATTTTATTAAAATAATTAATAAAATATTTAAAAATATACAATTTGTAAGAATTTATAATATAATACATTTATCTAATAGTCAAATATTTCACAAACATTATAGTCAAATAATTTATGCCATAAAATAGTTTTATAATTATAATATGAAAATAACCCGATAAATATCATGAATAGAATTACTTACCTCGAGTTAAGTTAAAATTTTTAACTATCTTTAACAGTCATTCAAAGGTTCTGAGTTTCTTATAATAACAAATTATTTTATCAAAAATACTTAAAATAATATATAGGTAAATATTACAAAATTTGGTTATGCCTACACTACTTATTTAAGAAGACTAAATAAAACTACTTATTATCTCAAATTTTTACCTTTTATTCTGTAAATTATATTAAGCTCAAACTTTATAGATTTACTAAGCACACTTAAAAATATTATATATAAAATTTTCATGATAATTTGACTCCAAAAATATTTTAAAAATAATATGTTTTTAAGAAAAAGTAAGTTGCCCTAGATATTCTAGAAATATAGATAACACAATAAAAAATTCATAAATATTTAAATATATTTTCAAAAAATACAAAATTTATATAATGCTAGCAAACATGAGTAACAACCAACATAAAAAGTTTTTATAATTATTTAAGATTTTTTAATATTTCAAAATCATAAATATTTTTAAAAAATATAAATATGTCCAGATTATTTCAAAATTAAGGTTTACTTAATGTAAATTTCATAAATATTTAAATATAACTCTAAAAATATCAAAATTTAAATAACATATAGTAAACATATGTATCAATCACCATACAAAAGCTTATAATTTTTTAAGGTTGTTTGATACTTTAGATAATTTATATTATACAATAAAATTCCAAATCTCATAAAATTTCATATTTGAAAAGATAATTTCAAAATTTTATATAAAATTAAATTCTTATCCAATTAAAGTAAAATAAAATACATTCTCCTTAATTTATGAAGATTCATATTATAAAAATTTTGACAAATAACCTTAACAAAAATTTTATTAAAACAATTTTATACATATTATGCTTAGCAAATAATGTAAAATTCTAATCCAAATAATTCATTATTTTAATTCAATTTAAACAAAGAATAAAAAAAATAGTATAATACTACTTTATAGGTATTAATACAAAAAGTTCTATTTAATCTACACTGAAACATATAAAAAAAAACAATAATATTAATAAAACTAAAACAAACAAGAAAACACAAAAACCATTAAAAGTACCCCTAGTAATAGTGAAAAAAAAATTTATATTTTGTTTTACATTAATACAAAGAGTTCTATTTGAAATGAGTTTTTTTTAATATTTTGTTTAGGAAAATAAAAGAAATATCCTAATTAAAGATTACACTAGATATTTATTGTATTAAAAAAATAATAACAAAATAAATATATCTTTTATTTAAAAACAAAATCACATCTTATCATTATTTATATTTTAAAAAGAATATTTATCGGTAAATAATAGAAATAAATAAACACATCCATTATTCAATTAATACAAATTCTATCCTAATTACTTTATATGCTCAAAATTTTTAAATGTAAAAAGTAATCTAATTATTTCCTTATCTAATTCAAAGAATGAATATTAAATTTTTTCTTTGTTAAAGAAATTTCGTCCTTAAAATTTATACATATCTTGTATCTCAAGGAGTTGAGAGTACTTCTTCCTCAATTCTACTTCACATTCCCATGTTGATTCCTTTACCGTATGATGCTTTCAATGTGTCTCCATCAATAATATTACACACATTTGTAAAACTTGTTCCTTCTTATTTATGACCTCCATAGATTTTTCCTCTTATGTTATATCTTCGTTAATTTGGATTGATTAATGATCTAATACGTGTGCAAAGTCTGGCACATGTTTTCGTAGTATAGATACATGAAACACATTATGTAGCCTAGAAAGATTAGGCGGTAAAGCTATACAATAAGTTATAAGACTTATCCTCTCTAAGATCTCAAAAGGTCTTATAAATCTAGGGCTAAGCTTACCTTTTTAATAAAATATCCCTTTTCATGGTGATAACTTTAAGAACACAAAATTTGCTATTTGGAACTCTAGGTCAGGCCTTCGATAATTTACATAACTCTTTTATCTACTCTAGGCTATACGTAATAACTCTTTAATAATTTTGATTTTCTCAATAATGATCTGCATTATGTTTAGCCCAAACAATTTTCTCTCTCCAACTTCATCCCAACAAATAGGTGATTTATACTTTTTACCATATAAAGCTTTATAGGATGTCATACATATACTTGAGAGAAAGCTATTATTATAAGCAAACTCAACAATGTTTGTCTTCAAATGAATAGTTTATTCTAATTGGACGTCTATTTGGAGGTAAAAGGCCATGCTAATACTTAATGATTCTTAATTCCTTTTAGAGACTTACATAAAACTTAGAAGTGAAATGCGAATCTCTATCAAATATGATAGACACCAGTACACCATGCAAACTTACTACCTCACATCAAAATAACCTCGCTAATTGGTCTAAGTTATATGTACTCTTAATTGCTAAAAATGGGCAAACTAAGTCAAACTATCAACAATTATCCAACTAGAATCACAGCCCCTCCTAGAAAAAGGTAATCCACTAACAAAATTTATAATGATGTTTTTCCATTTTCACTCCGAAATAGAAAGTAATTGTAAGAGTTCTTATGGTCTTTAATGTTCTATCAACACATTAAGCATCATGATACAAAGGTACAATCTCCTTCTTCATAATCCTCTACCAAAAGTTATTCTTCAAATTGTAGTACATTTTGGTATTACTAGAATGAATGTTGTAAGTATATTCATGAGCCCCCTTTAAGATTTCTTTCTTAGCTCTTCCATCATCAGTACACACAACCTTTTCCTTAACCATAGCACTCATTATCTGTAACTCAAAACAAAGCTTAACCTAACAAATTTATACTAAAATAAAATTTTAATTTAGTCCATGTTTTTCTCTTTGTTATATATTTTATCCTAAACTTATAACTTATTCTTAAAATTTTCTATTATTTCTTGTATTATACATTTATCCCTATAAAACATAATTCATAATCTATGCAAAACTATACAGTAAATACTTAGGAAAAGTGGGTGCTACACACGCAGAGAAGCATACTTTCTAAAACAAAAAAACATATATTCATATTCTAAATAATTCATATGTGTGTCTGATTAAGATTTTTATAATATATTATTTTATTTGTTCTAGAAAGTATACCTAACAAATTCAAAAAATTAAACAAAAATGAGTAAATTAAGGTTTTAATTATAAAAAATAAACAAATTATGAATATATTTTTATTTTAGTTAATCAACATATGGTCAAAGGTAGGTTGCCAACGGACCGAGTTTAGGATGGATACCTTCAAATTCACACGTGTATCCACCAAAAAAATTTAATACCAAACCTTTAATATATTTAACATTTTATTATTAAACCTGCTTAATTAGATATTCAATATTGACCAAACTTCCATGGATATTCGTAAATTTTTAACAAATTTTTTTTTTTTATATATTTCAATTATAATGGTACTATTATTAAATATTATATTTAAACTTATTAATTATCTCATTAAAATTATAAATTTTTAATATTAATTGAAAATAAAATGCATCACTCACATAAAATATCATTTACATTCAATATAAAATAAGATTCATCACAACTATTCAAAAAAATACATAATTATTCTAAAAATTAGTATGTAAAATATTAAAAGTTCAAAAAAAAAAAATTTACATCTTTATTTTACTCAATTGTAATTAGCACCGATCTAACATAATTTCTATAGTAGTGAATAATAATTTATAAATTAATAAAAAAATTCTTTATAAGTAATAAAAATAATCAATTTATCTCATTGATAATATCTTAATCGTTTGAATATATGTAATTTTTAATTTTTATTGAAAAATTTAGAAGTTAATCATTTAAAAAATTAATTAATTAAAAGCAATAACGATATAATAAATCAAAAAACTAAATATATGTGGATATTTATTCCACACCCACATCCATTCTAAACTTGTTATGAATTTTATTTTTTTTTAAATTGGTTCCAAATCTACTAAGAGATTAACCAAACCTATTCTGTGAGGGTCAGGAACTAGCAAATTTATAGGAAAAAAAAATTGTTATTCCTAATCAAAAAGGTAGTAAATGTGTCTTTTTAAAAAATTTATTATAAAGTAAAATTACTACAAATTTCAAAAAATATATCTAATAAAATTCTAAGATTAAAATTGTGAAAACCTAAAGAAAGGATTTTAGAAGAACTTTGGAGGAATTGCAATAGCACCACTCATCTTTTTAACATGTTTATTGAATTAAGTTATAAAAAGATATTGTTTAATAAATTTTTAAATAAAAAATATATTGAAGAGTTGGATTAGATATGAGATTATTTTTAATGTAATATACACTATACACTAAGGTTAAAATTGTAAAATTTTAAAAGAAGGATTTTATAAGAATTTTTAGAAAGGTTATAATAGCACCACTCCTCTTTTTAATATGATTATTAAAATAAGTTATAAAATATTTTTTAATTTAAAAATAGTATTCTAAAATAAATATATCTCTCTCTGATAACTCGTTTGATTTCCTTGTATTTTATTCTGAAATTAATATATTGAAGTTGTATTTTCCCATGTTAATTTTTATTCTTCAGGGGTTGATAGAAGAGGCAAAGTTAGACCAGTTTGATCTCCCTTATTATGCCCAATTGAAAATAAATATAGGCCCAATCTAAAAACAGAAAATGAAAAATTTGCACTCACAGCACTGGTCAGTTTCGATTCAAAAGAGGAGAGAGTAATTCTCTTACCTTCAGCCTTTTCACTATTTATAACAATATTAGTTGATAGATCCTATGGGAATAATTGAAAGTCAGAAATTGATCCAGGATATCAGTTTCATGTACGAGAAGAAAATTTTCAATAATTTGATTGATTGGCTAATAAGCGTGACTGGATTGCATGAACTGTTATATCGCATTGTCCATAACCTGTTCATCTGTGGGACAACCTGACTTGCACATTGCAAGAATTATAAAATTATCAAAATTGAAGGATTCTGATATCAGTCATCTTTAAATTATAGCAATTCTACTACGACTTATCAGTTATCATTTCATTTGCTTGCATTATTACAAGAAATTTAGCACCATCAAACGAAGTATTTTCTAGTATCACATCATCAACCAGTATCTAGTAATTTCTTACACTAGGCAATTCTTTTCCAACATAGTCTTATGAGAAAGCTGTGTTTTGTTGAAGAAATTGCAAAAGGAATTTTGCGACAGTTCAAGGGATCATTGGGCTTTAGGTTAACACAGAAAGGGAGGGTATAAAGCCCTCTTACATCAGCTGTGAAGTTTAACCATGCAATAGTTGTTTGGATAGCCCCAGCATTTTGAAAATTTCTACTTTTAATTTTGCTTACTGGTCATGGAGCAAAACTATCGTAACTTAGGCAGAAAACAGATTTTGAATCATAAAATCCTGCCTGTTCTTGTTAAAGCAAATAAAAAGCTATAATTATCTTGGAAATCAGAAGAGAAACTTAAATATATATTGAATGTTGAGCTTAACATTTTATTCAATATAAACTATGGGAAAAACAGCCGTAATGTTACAACTAATTTCTCGTATGGGTTGAAATTCCCCATCGGATCTCATCCTCTGTCGAAATAAAGGGAAAAAAAAGGTACAAGAATTCAAAAAATTGTCCTTGTTCGTTCTCTTAGTGCAGCATCGTCATGCACACAAGTTTGAAGTGAGGTTAACGAAGATGTCTTCTCTGCAGGGAATTGTTAGACCACCCATTGGGTGATTGAATCCGAATTCTTCTTCAGCGTTGCTCAGCAATTCTTGAAATGAAGGTTGATTCAAGAGTGATACAGGAATTATGAATCTCTTCTTTTGGCTCTCTCCAACATACACTGCAAGGTAGCCTTTCGGCACATCTATGGGCATTGAAGCTGCTTGATTTGCAAACAACTTCGAGTGGCGCAGAATGTTCTTAGCATGTACAATACTGACGAAACGAATAGCCATGTCCACTTCTTATAGAGGTTTCTTTAAAAAGGCAATGAAGAACAAGAAAACTTTGGAGAAGAAAGCAAAGATTGATAATAGAGATGGTCAGGACCTGGTATGATTGTGGGATATCATGTGTGAATAAATAGATGGAAGGCTGTGCTACACAATCTCTGATGGAATGAGTGGTGAAGAGTCACTGTGAGGGGTTTGCTGAGAGACATCACCACCTGAATTATCACATGGCTCTGTCTTCCCAATTCATAAATCCAGAAATTATAAGTGATTAAGACTGCAAGCTTGGTGGAATACATTGTGTCCAAACGTGAAAGAGATTGGATATGAAATGTCCTTTTTCTTATTCAACCAACTATAAGTCCTAAAATGCTTGATTACGAGATAGGATTATCCATTTTCTAAGCATAAAACTATGATCGGGCATTCTCTTCGTATGAAATCTATTGCTGATAGACTAGACTGATATCTAAATCGGTAATCTTTAGTCCTAATCATTACAACACTGCACATGAGATTCAAAATGCACATGAAAATTCAAACTGTCAAAAAAATTGAAGTATCAGATATCTAAAATTACCATTTTATGTTTGAGGCAAGAAGAAACTTACTGTTAGTAGCATGTCAGGGAAAAACTCATTGGCATTCATTGCCTTTGCACATCAACTTGCAGGACAAAGTCTTGTGAAGAGTATGTCAAGTATGTGCTACTACCGGCGCCATTCACAATCCACATCATCTCAAATTATCGAATTGCTGTAATAATGAAATTATCTCAAAGAAACAACAGAACTAACACTGGCAACAACATCTTGTGTCTGATGGGCACCGCAGTTTAGTATTTTAATTGGTATCTAAGGTGATAAAATTGAGTAGAGAACGAAGAGCAACAATCCTATTCAGATCAACAGTTTCATCTGCTTGCATCTGAACTACACAAGTAACCCAATTGAAAAATCATATGAGATAGGGAAATGCAGATACTTGATAAAATTTGGCATGTCGGTTGATATATGACTCAGGAAGAAGAATATTGGTTTCACATTTCATATGTTAGACTTCCATTGGTAAATATTATACTATTGATGACATTTAGACGAGATACGGTCAGCAAAGCAGTGCAATGATATTTCAAAAAATTAGAAATTAACTAAATAACAAACATTCTGTTTAATAGTCAATTGTCAGCAGAAATTGCATTGGAAAATTATTTTTGTCACTTATGAGTACTATAAGAAAAACAGAGATGGAACAATTAGTGAAAATAAACAAAGTAAGTTTATCTGATAATTTTGCCTGCAGAAATTCAATTCCTTTAAAGGGAAAAATTACAGCATATACATGAAGCATTGTATTTCTGTGAACTCAAATTTTCATGGGGGTTAAAGAGTTAGTGTTCTATTTACAATAATTTGCTACTACATCTTAGCAATCTCTGCTGTACAAAATTGTCTTCGCCTAATAAACTAATGTGCGTTCTCTTATGATCTACTCAAATGAGATGTAACATCAATGAAAAATTCTTCTCTGCAGAGAGTTGTCAAACCACCCAATGGATGATCATAGCCAAACTCTTCCTCAGCTTTACTTAGCATGCCTGAATTGGAGGTTGCTTCAGAAAGGACACTGAAACTACTTCTCTCTTCTTCTGGGCCTCACCAACATATACCGCAGAGAAACCTTTTGGTACATTTGAAGATGTTAAAGATGCTTTATTCCCTGTTAAAACAGTCCGCAGGGAAATTTGCTTGGCAACAATAACACCAGGCAAACGATTACCATGATCAAGGAAAACAAGTAAACAAAATGACCTTAGAGGATTTTTAGCTAGAGATAAAAGAATTGAAGATTTTTCCGGCTTGATATCCCATAATTTTGGGTAAATATAGAAGAATGGTGTTCAAGAAATTCTCAAGTTTTTTAAGGTCAGTGGCAAAAACTCATTTTGCTGGGTTCTACTCAGGACATGGCTCCAGAAGGCATCAGTATTCACATGGCCCTGTCTTTCAACTAATCAGCATATGTTGGGACCAGAAATTAAATTGTGTCTGCAGGCTAACAAACAAACAGGCACTACATCTTTGGGGTATTAGATGGTGGAAGACCAGCTAATTATTACAAAAGAATAATTAGGTACTAAATCCTGAGAAATCTGTGTCCACATGACCAACAATTTTGGAAATATGCCAATGGAGGACCAGCAAAAGATTAAATTGGACAGTTGGGTATTCAATGCTGATATGCTTGCAAGCTTAACTTACGCTTTGGTTAGAAGAACGCTTAGGACATCAAACACTTGAGTGTATGGGTTAGCATGGAAGACAATTGAAATGCAGTGTCTCTAGAATACTTGACATAGCAACAAGCCAAATCTCATTATGCATAAAGTTGTGCCATAAAAATCAGTATGCTAAATGCATTGTCCAAAGTTCCAAAGATCTGAGAGGGATTTCTTCAAGGATAATCATCCATTACAATTCGGTAATTCTGCAATCATTTCTACAATAAGGCTGCTGGACTGAAAACAACCATGCATATTTTGAATAGTAATGGTTTTCTTGCAACATTAATATCTGTATTCAAAAGGGAGAGAAGAAAAGGACAATAAAATTTATTGTTTGTCTGCTTGGTTTTCTCTAAAAATATTAATTTCCTTAATTTGATGCCATTCTTTTGCAGAATGCAGGTCTATATACAAGAAATGATGAGCTACGATGTACAAGTGTTTCAACTGCTGCAAGAACAAAATGGAATACATTTTGTAGAAGGGAAACCCTAGACACTTCTAGTTTTTTTCTCAGATTTTCACTCAATCTTCGATTATTGAACTTTTTTCAAGACTGTCCCCGGAATGCTGATTTAACTATGCTAAAACACCAAGCAAAGCTGATGATATTAGAGGCATATCTTTGCCCCTCACTGAGCAGACAGTGTCATAATCCAGCCTGAGGGAAGAAGGAAAAAAAAATTAAAGTGGTGGTAAGAAATAAAAAGATTTACTGCTCCTAATAGTTAAGCAGAACAGGAAATTCCATTAAAAAAATCACGGAAAGATTATTGGACGGGAGAATTTTGTCTTTTGAGCAACATTACCCTGGTAAGATAATTCACCACTAAACTTGTAAATCATATTAGGGTTGAAACACCCTGTTTCAGGGCGCGTATCACATTATCTTAGGATTCCCAGGCAACCACTTTGACAAACAAATATAAATCCCTTGTATTTCTCAATTGTATTATGTATTTCCCTCGTTTTCCATTACAGTAGTTACATTGATGCATATAAATACAAAGCTTTACAATCAATGTAATCACAAAATACTTGATAATTTTAAGTTACATTGATATAAATTTTTGCGAACAATAATGATAAAGCTTGTTTCTTGAAAACTTTTGCGTTATCGTTTTTCTTTGTATTTGCTCGTGTTGCTTTATTATAAAGTGAGAGTTGCCAATTTCCAGATTGAGTGTTAAAACCTTCAGAAATTGTTGGTGCACACCAGGTGCTTCTAAAAATGATTTTCGTAGGTTGAGTTGCTTTAGCGTAACAAGTGATATCCAAGCCAAGAAAATCAGTAGAAATGGTGTCATCTAAGTTCTCATTTGAGGAGTTTACTGGCTAAAATGATTGCAATCTGGAAAATGAGATGCTTACTTTCTTGGTGCAGGAAGGATTCGAAGAAGCCTTGGTTGAAGAATTGAAGATGTCAGCAGATTTATTTCCTGGTACATGATGGATTCAAAGAAACCTTGGTTGAAGAATCTAAGATGCTACCAGATTTAGAAGAACAGAAAAAAGGGGAAAGACTTTAAGGGCAAGAAAGACGGTGCAAGATCAGCATCAAAGTCCAAGAAATTAAGGTGTTTTCACTGCAGAAGACACTTTTGGAGGGACTGTCCAGAGAGGAGAAATCAGAAAAAGGGGAGATCATCTCATGATCAAGGTGATGCTTCAGTTGTCACAGATGAGAAGTTCCAGTCTGCCTCTATGCTTGTTGCCTGTGAGTTGATCCTAGACTCAAGGTATTCATCTCACATGACACCAAATAAATCACTGTATTCTTTCTTCAATTTATTCATCTCACATGTCACCAAATAAATCTCTGTTTTCTTTCTTGAATTTATTAGAATTAGAAGGGGGAAAGTATTGATGGCAAATAACATGGCATGTGATTTAAAAGGTAAGGAAACCGTTAGGATCAAAATGCATGATCGGATTGGTAGGGAATTAAATGATATGAGATTTGTTCCAGAATCAAAAAGAAATTTAATTTCTTTAGGTATGTTAGACCTAGGTGGTTGTAGTTTTAAGGCTAAAAATATGGAGTCCTTAAAGTAACAAGGTGTCAATGTTGATTTTGAAAGGATTAACATAAAGAAACACAGCAATAACAGAGCTTTTCTTGAATTTTCTTCTCTGGTTTTCATCCTGTTTTTCTGTTCAATCTCTTGAGCTTTTTGTTCTTGATTTGACTTGGTTAATTGGTATCAATTGAGAAGTTGATTGCTTTGGCTGGGATGAGGTCGAATTCATTAACACAAACAACAGAAGTAAGAAATCAAACAAGAAAAGGATGATGCCACAGTAGATGTACAATTTAATACATGATTTGAAGCCTATTTTTATGATGATGATAGTTCAAATAGCAGATGCAGGTGTTAATATCTTCCTCTTGCTCTCTTTTTTGAGAGGTTGGTTGTTTTTAATAGTCTCCACTTTATTTTTTTATGTCAGTCTTAATTCTTTTTATAAATTTTTTTTTTCAAATTTTGATTCAATTGATTGATTGTTTTCTGTTTCTTATTGGGTATTTCTAATGTAATACTGTCTATCTATATTTTAGATATATTTTAGTTTAAAATTTATCTTAATTAATTTAGTAAAACAGTTCATTGTATTTATGTAGTTTGAGGGACTGCCAATTTTTTTTCTCTTATTTTCGGTTAACCTTGATTGATTGTTATAACTTTCAAGAAATTAAGCAATCCATGAATGAAAAGAAAATGTAAAAAGAAATTTCTCGAAACAAACAAAAGACAATTTATTGTTTTACCATAATAAAACACACGTCAAAGACAATTAATTAGTATATTACCATCTGAAAAAGCATAAAACAATAGAAAGTTTTTAAATTTATTAGATGATTAACATTATTCTCATTAATCCTTGTTTTAAAATATATATTTTATATAAAAAGCATACGAAAGCTAAATTTAAAGATACTCATTCTAGGTTTTCTCTATGGGTTATTTGGGTAAATATTTTTTATATACACTGTTTATTAGCTACTTAGCACAATAGTATGGTAATTGAAAAACACCTATGCGAGCGATCTTTTAAGTCAAAGTTTGTCAGTGAAGAGTTTGGTATTAACTTCTGTAACAATTTCTTCTGCCATTTTCAACCTTATTCCAGTCATCACCTTCATTCTCACCTTTATTATTGGGTACAATAATTAAATTCAATATGCATTTTGTTAAATAAGTATTGATCATGGTCGTGATTATAATCATTGATCTTTAAGTTCAATCAATAAATCATAAATTAGAAAAGTTGGGAACAAGAACAATAGCTAAAAAGGCAAAGTTGATGGGAATATTAATTGAAACAAGTGGGCTAATGCTTCTTGCATTTTATAAAGGAGTAGAGAATAAAATCTTGTCCCTGCTCGTTGACCTTCTTCACCATGATCAGCTACATGACAGGAACATGGCATCCTTGCATTCTGGCTCTAGTAGACAACTCTTCTGGTGTTTATTAGCTTTGGTCAATTGCTTTTCTTTTGCTCATTGGTTGATTGTACAGGTAATTATGAATTTTGGACACTGCCATATATATGTTTTTCGTTACTTAATTTTATGATTAACTAAACTTTTTCTTTATTAGCATTTTATTCTTATTGTTATTACTTATTATAGGATAAGATGAGTAAAGAATTTCTATAAAAATACTTGAGCACAGTTTTGATGTGTGCAATGGAAGCAATACAAGTTGTTATTTTTGCCGTTTGCATGGAAAAAAATTTAAGCTAGTGGAAACTAAGTTGGAATATTAGACTTTTTACTGTAACTTATACGATAAGTTATCAACTATAATAAATGATCATTCTATTATATTCTCTTCTTTCATTTGTTATTACTCACATCAATTTATCAATTTTATTTAATATAATTATTAAAAAAGTTAAAGTAAATATGTGTGGCATATTTTATTTTATTAGTAAGTCTTGTCATAGTAAAATGTGTTGTATTGCAGGAAATCATAGTTTCTGATTTGATGGTGGTGATGTTATGTGAAAAGTGGATTACTTTTGGTGATAGTTAGGCTTTTGTTTGGTATGTTGGTGATAGTTAGGCTTTTGTTTGGTATGTTGGTGATATTTAGGCTTTTTTTGGTATTATGTATCAAAAGATGACCTTAAAATCAACGTCTTTTATTTGTTGCAAATTAAGATACACACTGTTGTTTATAAGTTGTAAAATTGATCTAATAACTTTTGCTATTTGAGAGAAATTTGTGAGGAGATTTGGGGATGAACTTTCTTCTTTTGTAACTCTCAGGATTCCTAATGATGGTGTTTGGAAAGTAGAATTAAAAAAGGATAAAACAAAGATTTGGTTTCATGATGGTTACAATGATTTCATTGAATTTTATTTGGTATAAATTGAGCATTTTTTTATTTTTGAATATAGAAAGAATTCAAGTTTTCATATACTTATATTTGATTAAAATATAAGCAAGACTCTCTATATATGCAAGTGGAAAAAACCCAAAACTAGATAGCACAACTTACAAGTACATAGAGAATTGAATCCTCTCTCTATTTAAAAACCAAAAAGTGTACAATGCATACCAAATAAAATTCAACGAAGTCATTCCAACTATCATAAAATCAAACTTTTTTTTTATTTTTTCTCAACTCACTTTCGAAACACCGCCATCAAAAATTGTAAGAGTTAAAAAACAAAAAAGTTCATCTCTAAATATCTTCACAAACTTTTTTGGAATACTTTAAGAATATATTATCACAAACGTTATTAAATCAATTTCACAACTCACAAATAACAGCATATATCTTAATTTACAACAAATAAAAAGAAGATGATTTTAATATCATTTTTCGACACACAACACCAAACAAATGCCTAAACATTAACAAAAGTAGTACACTTTTCGTATACAACCATCGCTACCATTAAACTAGAAATAATGATTTCCTACAACACAACACAACACAATTCATCATAATAAGTCTTACTAATAAAACAAAATACATGATAGACACATGCTCTAATTCTTTTAATAATCACATTAAATAGAATTTGTAAATTGTTGTGAGTAATAAAATGATCATTTATTATAATTTATAACATATCGTATAAGTTACATTAAGAAGTCTAATATTCCAACCAAATTTGCATTAGCTCCAATCATTTTCCATACAAAGAGCAAAAACAACAATTTGTATTGTTCCCATTAAACGCATCAAAATTGTGCTCAAGTATTGAATTCATGTATTAAATTTTTGCTTGATTTTTTGTGTTGAATTCATGTATTAAATTATATATCTATTGTCGCATCATTGTCTTCTTGCTTGATTTCTTGTGTTGTTTGTTTGTTCGAAGTAGAAACAATGAAAACAGAGAGAACAAGAAAGAGAACTTCTGCTTTGCTGTGTTATGTTTATAGATGGTAATTTTGTTTAACCACCTAAGGGAATAATTATATTTATGTCATGAGAGAAATTTAGATGGAACAGTCCTACCATGTCATTACGCTGATGTAGTAGAACTATTCAATTATAACTTTCACCTCTAGAATAAATCACCAACATTCTTATTGCCTATTTGCATTTTCCAGTTTGCTTATCACTTAGACTAATTAGCTACGAGTCGTGAGCTATTTCCCCTGCTTTATTTTTTATTTTTTCCCAATGTTTTCTCTATTTAACACATACAGGCAAGTATGAGTTTTAGATGGGTAATTTTACTAAGTCATGTAGTTTTAAAAATACTGAAATCCCTCTTGGAATGATTGCCAAATTTGCAGAGCCTTCTTTAGGCTTTGAATTATTGCTCCCTCTGAAATAAACGAGAATGATGTAGATTGAGTTGTGTTACTTCCCACCTCTCAAATTTTACATGGCCAGCACTGATTTTGTTGTCCTCCGTCAAAGACAAACCCATCCCTTTCAATAGTAATTTGGTTTATGGAGAAAAGTGTATGGTTCGAATAGGGACTAGTCATAGGGCACACTTCATGCGCAATTCATAGTGGCTTGTTTGGAAACTTAAAATGTTAAGGCAGCACATGCTAGTGATTTGGTTAAGATCTTGTAACAAAATTCACTCTTTTTCCTACCTTTGCTTTAATGATATTCATAGACATCTGCAAATTCTAACATTTGTAACCTCTCAGTTTTTCCCCTTCAGAAAATAATGACAACCTTTGATTATTCAGATAGGATATTGGTCCCTAAAAAATCTCCCTAATTCTAAGTGGGATTTCTTGCTTGTTGTTCAGCTTGAATGGCTAGCCAAAATGCTTTCTGCTGTTTTAGTTTACTATCAAGCTTTTGATCTTGAAGACAAGAACATGTGATTCTTCATATGTTATACATCTCACCAATCAGCCCAAATTCAACTCCACCACTAGCTCTACTTCTAAAAGATTTGGCTAACCACTGTCCATCTATATACACCAGCATATTGTGTCCACAACCAAACAGTGTTATCATATTTTTCAATAGCAAATCTTTCCTGTCTACTCTTAGTCTCTTGAGATCTTAATCATCGTTCAAGCAATAGTACGGATAATCATGGCAATTCATTTGCTTGGAATTTTGCATGTTAAGAATGTTTTCCATAAATCAAATATGTCAACATTCGTAGTCATTCCAAAAGGCTATCTTGCAGTTTATGTTAGAGAGAGTGAAAAGAAAAGATTTGTAATCCCAATATCATTCTTGAATAAGCCTTCATTTCAAAAATTGTTATACAAAGCAGAGTAAGAGTTTGGGTTCAATCATCCAATGGGAGCTCTCACTATTCCCTGTGTTAAAGGAATGTTTCTTGATCTCACTTCTCACTTGAGTAGTTTGTGATATGCAGCAATACAACAAATCAAAAGAGACAATTTTGTTTATTTTTGTACATATATATGTTTTTCTGTTGGTAGAGGAAGAGATGTGGTTGGAAAGTGTATAAGAGAGTTACTAATAAAAATTTCTTGCAGATCGGCTACGCTATTTTTATTATAAAAATTTCTCGCAGATTATTACACATCTTCAATCAGATTTAATTACAGACATAATTCAATCATTTTTTTTCACAAGTCATTTTCAACTTTTATGACTTTATTTGCAATGTAACATAGTATGAATTCCTAGTCTACATTAAAAATGTTTAGGAATGATTGTCTTATGGACTTCTATTTTAATGCACATAAAAAATGGCACTGTTTCTAGTGATTTTGGCCAGAGGTCACTCTGAGTGTGCGATGGAAACAATAAAATCTCCCTACGGTATTTGAAGTAAATTACTCAACCTTCAAAATGGAGAATAAATTAAGAAATTCATTACAGAAAATATGGCTGATGTAGTATCATGAAGTCCACATAGTTAAAGGTTTGTATTAGGAAAAGATGAACCGTGGCACTTCCCGGAAATCCTGTAGAAATTCGAAGCCAATTTCAGAATGCTCTTGCAGCAGGTGCTCCAGCACTGCCCACTCAATTCAGGTCTTCAACAAGAACTCTATTTGCATTAAGCTTATCATGTTTGACTAATAGAGTATTTAGTTACTGTATTAATTTCAAAAATAGAATTAATTGCAAACTTATTCCAGCCTCTTTCATATTTTTATTTTCATGGTTATTAATATCATTTAACTATAATTTCTGCAAATGAAATGAATTTCAAAAATAGAATTAATTGCAAACTTATTCCAGCCTCTTTCATATTTTTATTTTCATGGTTATTAATATCATTTAACTATAATTTCTGCAAATGAAATGAATTTCATTGGACATGTCAGTCAACTAAAAAATTATTTAGCTTACAAGAGAGAATTCAAAAGATATTTGCAAAAAGACCTTTGGTATCTATAACAAGACATAAATGAAAATTAAGTAGATGGTTGCAAGAGGAGCTGGAAGCTGGATTTCAAAAGAAAATGCACTACTAATTATGTGTTTACACTTGCAAAAGGAATTACAAGCTGAATTTCGAAACTATAAATTATAGTAGCATTACTTACGACAAAAATAAAATACATGACAGCTACATAAGCATACAAGGAAGTAATTTGGATTAAAAAGCTTATAAAGGTACTCTGGCACAAACAAGAAAAGATGATTATATTTTATAACAGTCAGAATGTCTTGCACATCGCAAGAAATTCAACCTTTCATTTCAGGACAAAGTATCTAGGCATTCAATTTTATTTTGTATGAAAAGTAGTAGAGGATGAAAGTATAGACATGCAGAAGATACACATTAAAAATAACTTGGCAAATATCTTAACTAAATCAATTAATATTAACAAGCTTGAATAGTATTAATCCTTTTATGACTTAGTAAAAACATAAACAACATTTAATGGTAAGGTAGAAAGAATTATGTGGATACATAATTAATTCTCAATTAAATCTCTAAGTTGGAGAATGTAGATAATTGGTGCATAAAGATAGTAAAAAAGAAGAAATCAATTTGACTTCTTCATGCCAAAAGTAAAAGCAATGCAATTGGTGCATGTGGGCAGGGAAGGAAAACCGACTTTGAAAAATGAATTTGAATTAAATTAAACAGCATTGAGGCAACGAATGAGACAACAAGAAAATGGATTTCGATTGGGCAATGCTGTGGCAATTTCCACTATAAATAGGTAGCTTCTCTATTTCAGTTTTCCTCATCTCATTCAATTCTAATCCATCCTAATTCAATTATTCTTCTTCCCATAACTTTTCAATTTCTTTCTGAATATTATCAAAACTCTACTTGAGTGTATTCTCCAAAATATTTGAGAGAATTGTATTGAGTGAAAAGTTATAATTTATTTTTATAGTGAATTCTTTTACATTGTTTGTAATTTTTACTCCAATTAATTTGAACGTTTTCTACGTAAATCCTATGCTATTTATTTTTTATCTTTAATTATTATTATTGTATGATAAGCATTACCACCCATACATAATGGAAGGCTAAACCTCCTACTTTTATTATTGTAATTATATAGTAGACTTTATCACATAAATATTGTGGAAGGTTAAACCTCTTGTTTATATTATATTATTATATTTGTATGGTTAGTAACGCCACCTTTATTATGGAAGGTTAATTTACTTATACACATAATAATTATTTTGAATTTTATTAATAATTACAGTTAAAAGTTCCAAAGTATCATGACAAATTCTAATAATTTTAACCTTTCAATTTTTCCCCTTCAAAAAATAATGACAACTTTTGATTGTTCAAATAGGGTACTGGTCCGTAAAGAATCTCTTTAATTCTAAGTGGGGTTTTTTGCTTGTTGTTCAGCTTGAATAGCTAGCCAAAATGCTTTCTGTTGTATTAGTTTACTACCAAGTTTTTAATATCGAAGACAAGAACATGTGATTCTTTATATGTTATACATCTCACCAATCAGCCCAAATTTCGCTCCACCACCAATTCTACTTCTAAAAGATTTGGCTAACCGCTATCCATCTATATACACCAGCATATTGTGTCCACAATCAAATCGTGTTATCATATTTTTCAACAGCAAATCTTTCTTGTCTACTCTTAGTCTCTTGAGATCTTAGTCATCGTTCAAGCAATAGTACAGATAGTCATGGCAATTCGTTTGCCTAGAATTTTGCATGTTAAGAATGTTTTTTGCAAATCAAGTACATCAACATCCGTAGTTCCAAAAAGCTATCTTGCAGTTTATGTTGGAAAGAGTGAAAAGAAAAGATTTATAATCATAATATCTTTCTTGAATAAGCCTTTATTTCAAGAATTACTATACAAGGCAGAGGAAGAGTTTAGGTTCAATCATCCAATGAGAGGTCTCACTATTCCCTGTGCTGAAAAAATGTTTCTTGATCTCACTTCTTACTTGAGTAATTTGTGATAGGCAGTGTCAGAATACTTTGGGATTTTTAATTGCAACTATTAATGAAATTCAAAATAATTATTATGTATATAGAAGACTTAACCTTTCATAATTGAGGTGAAATTGTTAACCATACAAATATAATAATAAAATATAATATAAACAGGAGACTTGACATTTCACAATATTTAGAAGGCAATGCCTACCATGTAATCACAATAACAAAAATAGGAGTCTTACCCTTCCTTTATATATAGGTAGTAGTGTCTACCATATAATAATAATAATAATAATAATAATAATAATAATAATAATAATAATAATAATAATAGAAAATAAAAAATAAATAACACAGAATTTACGTAAAAAAATTTTAAATTAATTGGAGTAAAAACCACGAGTAAAGTAGAATAGTTCACTATAAAAAGTGTGTTACAATTTCTTATTCAATATAATTCTCTCAAATATTTTGAAAAATACACTCAAACAAAGTTTTGATAATACTCTGAGAGAAATTGAAAAATTATGAAAAGAAGAAGAATTGAACTGGGATTAAATAGGATAAGAAAAATTGAAGTGGGGAAAACGCCTATTTATAGAAAAATCTGTCGCACCTTTGGTCAATGAAATTCATTTTCTTGCTGCCTCAATGCTTGCATAATTCAATCCAAATTCAAGTTTTCAAAGTCAGTTTTCCTTCCGTCCACATGCACCAATTACATTACTTTTTGGTTTTGGCACAAAGAAGTTAAATTGACTTCTTCTTTACCTCTACATGCACTAATCAGCAACACACAGCAATACAATATATCAGAAGAGACAATTTTGTTTATTTTTGTACATATATATGTTTTTCTGTTGGTAAAGGAAGAGATGTGGCTAGAAAGTGTATAAGAGAGTTATTAATAAAAATTTCCTGCATATCGTTGCACCTTTTTTATTATAAAAATTTCTCGCAAATTGTTACACATCTTTGATCATATTTAATTACAGACATAATTCAATCATTTTTTTTCTCATGTTCAACTTTTATGACATTATTTGCAATGCAACATGGTATAAATTCCTAGTTTACATTAAAATTGTTTAAAACTGATTGTCTCATGGACTTCTATTTTAATGCAGATAAAGAATGACACTATTTCTAGTGATTTTGGCCAGAGGTCATTTTGAGTGTGCAATGGAAACAATAAAATCTTCCCTTCTTCCTTTGGTATTTGAAGTAAATTACTCAACCATCAAAATGGAAAATAAATTAAGAAATTCATTACAGAAAATATGGCAGATGCAGTATCGTAAAGTCCACATAGTTAAAAGCATGTATTAGGAAAAGCTGAACCTTAGTACATCGCAAAAATCTTGTAGAAATTCCAAGCCAGCTTCAAAATGTTTCTGCAATAGGGGCTCTAGCACTGCCCACTCAATTTAGGTCTTCAACAAGAACTCTATTTACATTAAGCTTATCATGTTTGACTAATGGAGTATTTAGTTATTGCATTAATTTCAAAAATAGCATGAATTGCAACCTTCTTCCAACCTCTTCAATATTTTTATTTTCATGGTTATTAATATCGGTTAACCATAATTTCTACAAATGAAATGAATTTCATTGGGTATGTTAGTCAACTAAAAAATTATTAGCTTGCAAGAAAGAATTCAAAAGATATTTGGAAAAAGTCTTTTGGTATACAGAACAAAACATAAATGGCAATTAAATAATAGCTAAACCTAACAAAGAGGTACCTACTAATCATAAAGGAATTCAAACTCATAATATTCTCTTTAATAGAATAAATTATTTGTTATCATTAAAAATTAATAAATATCCCAAGCATGTCCTCTATCTCAAGAGGTCAACCACTTAAAATTTAGGCCCTCTTATAAGTTGTTATCCAAGAAATGGTTGGCCACAAAGTATTATATAGTGTAAATCAATTCAAATTATTAGTGATGACTTGGAAGATAGAACCATATGCAATTTTTCATATGTCTCTCCTCAAATTCCTCTACACCACTTATTTTGAATTTCTAAGATTTTTCACATATAATGTCATGTATAAATACATATATTGCATCCACAAAATAATCAAGTCTTTCACATTCTCTACTAACAAGTCTTTCATTTCTTCTAAAAAATCATAGTGTTCTAGATCAATTTTAGAAGTATAGATTGATAACTGTGAAGAATGGTTAAGATATCAATTATGTGAATTGTATGACTACTGGTGTCTTTATCAAGTTAACATAATTTATTATTTTTGTTATTCAAGGATATTGTGTGTGTGTGTGTGTGTGTGTGTGTGTGTGTGTGTGTGTGTGTGTGTGTGTGTGTATAACAAACGAAATTAAGTTTTCAAAAGTTAAAATATATTATTCTCGAGTCTATAATTGAGGAAGATAGTGATTAAGCCTGAGAAAAGAGTTTTTGAAGTATAGAAAACTTGAGTTAGCAGTATATACTCAAAGTTTGTAATTTCTATAATTCTTATACATTTTTCTTTGATGAATTAAAAAAGTTTGTTGCTGCTTTTCTGCTGTAGATATAGGCTGATTATCGAACCACATAACTTTCTTGTTCTTGCATTAGATTGGTGATTACTCTATGATGATTAACCTGTTCTTGATTGTTTATTTCTTGGATTATTGTTTTGGGAATTATAAGTAACAAATTGCTTGCTATTCTTGGTTCTTGAAGTTGGTTTTAGTTCAATCTTATTTGATTCTGTATAAATGATCAATATTGAGTATGTTGATGATCCAACATAATGGTATTAAAGCATAGGAGGTTAATGTTTGAGAAAATAGCTCAACCTAAGTTTGAACTTGAAAATTTTAATGGTAATAATGACTTCAACTTGTGAAAGATCAAAATGAGAGTAATATTGGTGCATTAAAGGTTAGAAGATGCATTGTTGAGGGAAGAAAGGATGCCAACAACATTGATAGAAAAAGAAAAGAAGAAAATCTTGAATAAAGCTCACAGTGCTTTGATTTTGAGTTAGGTAGATGAAGTGTTAAGAGAAGTCTTAAAGGAGACAATAACTACTGGTCGTTGGGAGAGATTGGAAGCCAAGTATATGACAAATTCTCTTGCCAATAGACTCTATAAAAAGAAAAAACTCTATACTTTTGCAATGAAAAAAGGTGAATCAATAAAACAACATCTTAATAAATTCAATAGTATCATATTAGACTTAGAAAATATTGATGTAAAGATAGAGGATAAAGATCAAGCAATGCTGTTGTTAAGCTCTTTTCTTGAATCATATGAGTATTTTGTGGACACATTAACACTCAATAGGGAGTCAATTTCAATGCAAGATGTTAAAACAACCTTGAATTTAAAAAAATTAAAAAAAAAAACTGAAACCAGAGAAGCAGGACAGAGTGAGGCTCTTGCTGTAAAAGGAAGAACTGAAAATAAAAAGAATTTAAAAGAAAAGAATTAGTAGAGATCGAAATCAAAAAGTAAGAAATTTAAATGTTTTCTATGCCATAAGGAGGGACATTTAAAAAAAATTATCCTGAGAAAAAGAACAAGTAAATGCAAACAAAGAAGAATAATGGAAAGACTACAATAGCTTCTGAAGATAGCAGCTCCTCCTATGATGAATATGAGTCAGGTAGAATATTTATGGCATCAGAGAAAGGGACAAAAAGACAATGAATTTTAGACTCTAATTGCCCATTTTATATGTGTCCACATAGGAATTCCTTTGTTACTTATAATACAAGCTATAGAGGTAAAGTTCTAATAGGAAACAATACATGTATTATAATTAGGGCTGAAAATGTCAATATAAAAATAACTAATGATTCAATGATATAATTATAAAATGTGAGACATGTTTTTGAGTTGAAAAGGAACTTGATATCACTTAGAATACTTGATAAGTTAGATTATACAATTAAAGTAGAAAAAAGAAAGCTGAAGGAGATAAAAGACTCCATGGTTGCATTGAAGGGTAGCATGATCAATGTTTTATATGTCCTAAATGGTGAAACAATCAATGGATCAACATCAGTTTCTGTAGTTTCAGAATTTGATAAAACCAGGTTATATCACTTGAAGTTATGACACATAAGCTAAAAAGGATTGAAAGAAATTATAAGAAAAATCTACTATGATCTCATCACATTGAAGAACAAGACTTCTGTGAAGAATGTGTGCTAGAGAAAGCCTGTAGATTTAAGTTTGAAAAAGGAAAACACATTACTGAGAATATTCTAGACTATATTCATTCTGATTTATGGGGGCCAACACAAGAAAAATTAATAAGTGGAGGAAGGTATTTTTTGTCCTTGATTGATGATTTCTCCATAAAGTTATAGGTGCATGTGTTGAAAACAAAAGATAAAATGTTTGATTGCTTCAAGAACTGGAAAGCATTGGTGGAAAAACAAATAAAGAGAAAGGTGAAGGTTCTAAGAACTGATAATGGGCTTAAATTCTATCATAAAAAATTCAATAACTTTTGTAAAAAAGAAGGCATAGTAAGGTATATAACAGTTAGAGAGATTCCATAACAAAATGGAGTAATTGAAACGATGAATAGGACTATAGTTGAAAAGGTGAGATGCATGCTTAGTCATTCAAAGCTATCAAAGGTAATCTGGGTAGAAGCGATGATCACAGCAACATATTTGATCAATAGAACTCCTTCAAAGTCTCTAAAAGGAAAGACACCACAACAAATGTGGTTAGGTAAGTTTCATAACTACCAGAAATTAAAGATCTTTGGTTGTCCTGCATACATACATACTAGGAAGGGAAAGTTAGAACCTAGAGCTTTAAGAGGAATTTTTCTTGGGTATCCTAAAGGTATTAAAGGCTTCAAGATATAGTGCACTGATCTTAACCCTCCAAGGTGTATTATAAGCAGGGATATACTATTTAATGAAGATGCTATGTTAAAGTCAAATAGAGGAAGTGAATCAAAGGAAATTGCTGACCAATAGAAGAAGAATGGACAAAGATTAGAGACTATTCAGATTGAGGCAGAAAAACCAATACAAAAATTTAATGGAAATGAAACTAAATCAGAATAGGAATTTGCAAGTCAATAACAACAACAGTTATCATATGGATATCAATTAATAAGAGACAAAACAAGAAGAACAATTAGACCTTCTTCCAGGTATGGATATGCCGATTTAATAGCATATGCATTTTCTGCAATGGATAAGTGCATTGGCGATGAATCAGCCACTTATATTGAAGCCATTCAAGGAAATGAAAAGGAGAAATAACTTGTTACAATGAATGAGGAAATTGACTCATTACTTAAAAATGAAACATAAATATTAATACCAAGACCAAGAAAAGGGAAAATAGTTAGAAACAATTGAATCTTCAAGAAAAAGACAAGAATGTCAAGTGAGGATTCAGTAAGGTACAAAGATAGGCTTGTAGCCAAAGGTTATACACAAAGGGAAGGAATAGACTATTCAAAAGTTTTATTTCCAGTTGTCAAGCATAGCTCAACAAGGATGTTATTGTCTTTGACAATAAAATTTGATTTTGAGTTAAAGCAAATAAATGTTAAGATAACATTCTTGCATAGGGAGCTTGACAATTCAATATTGATGTTACAACCTAAAGGTTTTAAATCTCAAGAGAAAAAAGATTAAGTTTGCTTGCTTAAAAAATTCCTTTATGGCTTAAAACAAACACCAAGGCAATGGTACAAAAGATTTAATGAATTTATGATCAGGAATAGTTATCAAATAAGCAATTATAACTATTATGATTACCATAGACATGTTGGTACTGAAAAGGCAATATTTCTACTCCTTTATGTAAATGACATACTGATTGCAAGTAAAATGATGTCAAAAATTCAAAATCTTAAGAGCAACCTTCAAGAAGAATTCGAAATGAAGGATCTTGGTGAAGTAAAAAAGATTCTAAAAATGGATATTTCAAGAAACAGAAATAAAGGCATGTTGTTTGTTTCACAGCAAGGATATTTGTGTAAGGTTCTTGAAAGGTTTGGGATGACAGATACAAAACCTATGAGTTGTCCTTTAAGAGCACATTTTAAACTCTCAACAGGTGATAGACCTACAATAAATGAGTATAAGTCAAAAATTATCAATATACCTTATGCGAGTGAAATAGGAAGTGTCATGTATACCATAATTTGCATTAGGTCTGACATTACTTATACAGTAAATGTGAAGAGTAAATGCATGGCTAATCCAGGTAGACATCACTGGGATACAGTTAACTGAATTTTCAGGTATCTAAAAGGGACTTTAAAAGTAGGTTTGACACGAGAATTAGATTCAAGAACTGCAAGGGTATGTAGATGCTGACTTTACAAGGGATCTAGACAAGAGAAGATCAAGAACTAGTTATATCTTTACCTTCCTCAATGGTCTTGTGCCCTAGAAATCAACTCTGTAACATATAGTAGCATTGTCTACAACTGAATTAGAGAATGTTGCTATTACAGAAGCTGTAAAAGAGGCTAAATGGCTACATTGATTCATGGCAGAGTTTGGGATAAAACAGGAGAAAGTTTACATCAAGTGTAATAGTCAAAATGTAATACATTTGAGTAAAAATCAAATGTATCATGAGAAAATAAAACACATTGATGTAAACTGTCATTTTATCATAGAGGAAATTTCAAAAGGGAGTATTGAACTGAAGAAGGTCCATACTAATGATAATGTAGCAGATATGTTGACTAAGACTTTGATAGTCTCTGAGTTCAGGCATTGCCTGCACCTAGTTTCTGTTGAAGAAGGGATTTAGATCATACAGATGGAAGTAGGTTCAGCAAACTAATTCATAATCAAGGTAGAGAATTGTAAAGAATGGTTAAGACATTAGTTATGTGAATTATATGACTGCTGGTGTCTTTATCAAGTTAACAGAATTTTCTATTTTTGTTATTCAAGGACGTTGTGTGTGTGTGTGTGTGTGTGTGTATCTAGCAGACGAAATTAAGTTTTCAGAAGTCAGAATATATTCTTCTTGAATCTGTAATTGAGGAAGCTGGTGATTAAGCTTGAGAAGAGAATTCTTGAAGTACAGAAAACTTGAGTTAGCAGTATATACTCAAGGTCTGTAATGCCTGCAATTTTTGTACATTTTGCTTTGATGAATTACAGAAGTTTGCTGCTGCGTTTCTGTCATGGATGTAGGCTGATTATTGAACCACGTAACTCTTCTTGTTCTTGCATTAGATTGGTAATTGCTCTGTGATGATTAACCTGTTCTTGGTTGTTTACTTCTTGGATTATTGTTCTGGGAATTCTAAGTGACAAATAGCTTGTTGTTCTTGGTTCTTGAAGTTGGTTTTAGTTCAATCGTGTTTGATTCTGTATAAAGGATCAATATTGAGTACATTGACGATCCAACAATAGCTATGGCTATTCGAGTACCTCGCATCATGCACACTAAGCAAATTCTCCGCCAATCTTAATTGTTTGGAAGTCAAGCAGCTTCAACATCGGTAGATGTTCCCAAAGGCCATTTTGCAGTTTATGTAGGAGAGAACCAAAAGAAAAGATTCATTATTCCAGTATCTTTCTTGAATCAACCTTCATTTCAAGAATTGCTGAGTAAAGCTGAGAAGAATTCGGGTTTGATCATCCAATGGGTGGTCTCACAATTCCTTGCAGAGAAGAAATCTTCATTAATCTTACCTCTAAGTTGAATAGATCATGATATGCAATGCTAGGACTTATTTTTATAATCAATATTGTAAATCCAGGTACATTTTATTTTAAAAGGAATTTGGATAGAAAATGTCTACCCTCGTAAGAAAGTCATACTTTAATGCAACCGCAGTTTTTTGGCTCAACATCCATTCTGAGAACCCCATTTAAATGAAATTGATGATCTTTAAGCCCTACTCTTGGCTGATTAGTTGGAACAAAAAAACCATGTGATTTCCTCTTAAATCATGCCCAAAGCTGATCCCAGAAATGCCTCTTGACCACTAAAAAGTTTTAGATCATTTTCATACACAAATTCATATATACTTATATATACACCAAAATATTTCTGCCACAAACCAACTCATTTTTCAGCATTACCAATCACTAGCCATTCCTCAAACAACAGTAAATCTCAAGTCTTTTCTGTTGATTCCTATTCAAAAGAAATGTGTATTCGTCTGCCTGGTCTCACTCTTTTAAACACATCATTCGTCGGACGGTTCTAAACGCAAAGAAAGGAACTTCAACAACTTTTGACGTACAAAAAGGCTTCTTAGCAGTATATTGTGGAGAAACTCAAAAGAAGCGTTTCGTAGTTCCTGTATCCCATCTGAAACAACCATTGTTTCAAGATTTGATAAGTAAAGCAGAAGAGGAATTTGGTTTTAACCATCCAATGGGTAGTTTGACAATTCACTGTGGAGAAGACACTTTCACTGATGTCACTTCTCGCTTAGATTCACCGCAAAAGAGAGGGTGTTAGCTGTTATTTAATCAACACAACTTTGCAAGGCAGGATTGCCAATCATTCTAAATATATATCTTTTCTTTTGACAGAAGAGTTTTGGGATTTAAATCTTCCCATCTGATAATACTTAGTAATGAAATACAAATCGTTTGACCTGTCAAATTTTTAGTACTCTATCTTCCCTTATAATTGTCCTTGATATTTTCATCTATGTTTGTAAAACAGTACATAGAATACAGAGAGAAGTTTCGTTTATATATATTTGGCGTTTAAGTTCCAACAAAGATAGATAATAAATCGACAGATTCCTAAATAACCATATGTAATTAAATTTATAATTCTGGTGTCGGTTCTATAATACACGTTTAATTTTTCACTTGCTTTTTCCATTCTGCCAGTCAGCTAAGACTTTTCAATAGATCGAGGAAAAATGCCCTTGGCAACCATGAGGCCTGTAGTAAATTTCCGTTCATGTAGATCAAACATTTCGTATTACAAATACAGAAAAGAAAAGACTATGTAAGGCTTGCAATAAGGTTGGCAAAATTAGTTTCCTCTAATCAACGAAGAAAAGTAAAATGCAAAGAATTAAAAAGAGGTGGTGAGATGCATTTATTGGTACATACCTTTCAAACTTTACGTTGCTAAAAATGAACATTTTATCAATAGCTTGGATAAATTCATCACTGAACTTAGCAACCACAGATTTTTTGCCCGTGGATTTTGGTTAGGATACAATGCACATGCTCTGCTACGGGATTTGTATTGCAAGTTGACGTACTAAAGCAACAGATCCTGGTAATTTTTGTTCAAGACAAGTCAAAAATTGTAGCTCTCTTCTTGCCACATTTTCCATGATTCCTCTACATATCTGCTGCTCTTGTTTATTTCTATTCTACCATTTAATCATATTTTCTAAAAGTAAAATGCAACTCATGAAGAAATTAGTCAATTCAACAGGTACTTATCCTGTGAAAGAAGATGTTTCCTAAAAATAAAAAACAACCATGTGAGCTGTGCATAATTTGGTGTAATATGTTATCCTAGCAATATTTAGATGGTTCTCTGTTGGCTTGGTTTTGAGATTGTAGGCCGTGGCTGCCTGTCAAACAAACTAGCAATGAATGATCAGCCACTAATCTTTGTTTATCAGGTGGAAAACAGAACCATCTGATACATCTTAAGCTATGTTCTAAGGGGAGACCCCAGAAAATGCTATTGGTCATTCACTTAAGATTTTTGATGAGTTTGAGATACAGGTTTATCTATATATACCCACTTACTTTGGTCACAACAAAATAAAGTTTCAGAATTAGCAATTGTTGCCTTTCCTTCAAACAACAAATCTCCAAGCTCTTTCATTTGATTCTTATTTGAAGGTACACAAACCTTAAGTAAAAGCCATGGGTATTCGTGTGCCTGGGTTTGTTCTTGCTAAACAAATTCTTCATCAGTCTGTTCTATCCACAAAGAAAGGAGCTTCAACATCATCAGATGTACAGAAAGGCTTCCTAGAAGTGTATGTTGGAGAAACTCAAAAGAAGCCCTTTGTGGTTCCTGTATCCTATCTGAACCAGCCTTTGTTCCAAGATTTGCCAAGTAGAGCAGAAGATGAATTCGGCTTTAACCACCCAATGGGTGGTTTGACAATTCCATGTGGAGAAGACACTTTCATTGATATTACATCTCAATTGATCAGATCACAACAGAAGGCACTTAACACAATTTTTATGGTTAGCTAAAAGAAAAACATCAGTCTGCAAGCTAGAAACTGCTGATCATTTGAGATGTAAATATGTTTTTTTTCTCTCTTACTTTTGTAGGAGTTTTGGGATTAAATATTCCCATTTCAGAAAGTTACTAATGGAATTCTTTATACAAATTTTTTAATCTCTAATTCAATAATTTTCCATGGTTCTTTATGCTTATTCTATATTCCCATTTAAGTATGAAGCAAGTTATGAGGAAAGAATTTAAAGTATCATTTAGATATATTTACCATCCAAGTTTTCTTAAATCTACATAGGAAATCTAGCTCTCATGTAAAACAATTAATTGTGAATATAGACAATATGGTATCTCACTGCTCTAATTTTATGCTTTATTTTTCACTTGATTTTCCCAGTCTACCAGTTCTTAACCAAAGAGAAGTTCTCTTTTATTTTTGCCCATTTTTCCCTTCATTGTTCCTCAATTGATGGAAAATGGCAACGACGAGATGCGTGCAAGCGATTATTTTCCGTGCATGTGGATCAGCAGTTTGTATACACAGCAGTTGTTATGTTTCCAATACAGGGGAGGATCCTTTGTAAAGCTTACAATAGGGATGCTGACAAAAAATCTTTAATAAGAAAAACTTCCTAGAAAACCAAAAGAGTCGATGAATTGCACAACTAAAGGTCGTGTGTATGAACAGAGTTCTTTTATAAATAAACGCTACACAGGCGACAAAAGAATTCAAAACGTTATTAGCATTATTGGAAATGAGAAAGGAATGTGAAAAAGAAATTCATTTTAAAAAAAGCTTGAGTGTTGACTCGTATGGTTAAAGCATTCATTTCAAGAAATATCTGGACTATACAGAATACTGGCATTCTGGATTAATTACACAACCTTAGAAAGAATTGAGCTGAAAATTAGAATGCCTGAGTTGAAACTTCGTGTGAGAAACATAACTAAACTAGTGTTTATGTTGTTGCACCAAAATAGCAGAGACATGAATTTGAGATATTTCATTTTGTTGCATAACATTTTCAGTCACGATTGCATTAATCATATTTCAGTAAGAGTAAGAGTGAAAACCAAAATGCGCATACTATATCATTACAAATCCTAATATCCAATCGTGCATTTAACTAAATAATCTTTTTTTCAATTATCATAATTCCTAGTACTTTTTTTTTCTTGGGGTTAGAAAACTCCTCTCCTGCGAGAATAAATGGTTGGTTCACTCCTGAAAGGACTGAAATCAGTTTGATCTCTGAATGGAAACTTGAGAGGGATCAAAAAGATGGGCAGAAGAAGTATGGACGTGCCAGATGGAGGCTGCAAGAACTATTAGAGACATCTCAGAGAGGAATGTTCATCTCTTTCTGTCACTTAAATTTTCATGCATGTTTTTGAAAATTCCTGGCATCAGTAATTGTATTGAGTGTCTCAAATGTTACAGATTGCTATATTCAATTTCCCTTATGTTTTCAATGAGTTATGAGGCATCAAAGTTGCATCTTGCACGCTGTCTTTCTATCCTTTTTCTATGAACATGCTATTAAAAGCTGTCTCTAGCATGTCTCCAATTAAATGATCGCTTAGATTTCCATCCATTTGAGCACTGAATATTTATTTGCCCATTACCAAATATTTAGCTGGTTCTCTATTGGCATGGCTTTGACGTAGTAGGCCATGGCTGCTTGTCAACAAACTAGCATGATGAATTTTCAACCACTAATTTATTTGTCCATTAAAATTTTTGATGAATTTAGTATACAAGTTTATCTATACATACCCACATATTTCGGTCAGAACCAACTCAAGTTTCAGCATTAGCAATTATAGCCTTTCCTTCAAACAAAAAATCTCCAGGTTCTCTCATTTGATTCTTATTTCAAGCAACATAAAAATTTAAGTAAAAGCCATGGGTATTCGTGTCCCTGGGTTCGTTATCGCTAAACAAATTCTTCGTCAGTCTGCTCTATCGGCAAAGAAAGGAGCTTCAACATCATTAGATGTACCGAAAGGCTTCCTAGCAGTATATGTTGGAGAGGCTCAAAGGAAGCGCTTTGTGGTTCCTGTAAACTTTCTGAACCATTCTTTGTTTCAAGATTTGCTAAGTAGAGCAGAAGAGGAATTTGGTTTTAACCATCCAACGGGCGGTTTGACAATTCCCCTTGGAGAAGACACTTTCATTGATATGACTTCTCAATTGATTAGATCATAAGAAAAAGACCTTAAAACAATTTTGTACAGTTAGCCAGAAGAAGCACTAGGCTGGAAGCTAGCAATTGCTGTTCATTGAATGTAATATGTTTTTTCTACAACTTTGGTAGGAATCTCGGGTGTAAAATATTACCGTCTGAGAACATTTAGAAATCTAATACTTTATACAAATTTCTTTTCTCTTATTTCTGATGCTTCATATTTCTTCATTATTATTCTTGTTTCTTGATTCCCGTTCAAGTTTGCTCACAAGCTGGATTGCAAATCAAGAAATTTTCTTCAAAACCAATTAATTGTCAAATGTAGACACTATGATCTCATGGATCTGTAGTTTATGTTTTATTTTGTACTTGATTTGCACAGTAAACCATTCTGCCAGGCCTTCTTAACCAATAAGAGCCCTCAATTTTTGCTGTTTTTAACTTCAATCTTTCTAATTGAAAAAAATGGAAACCAAGAGCTATATGCGGGCAATTTTCGGTGCAAGTAGTCCGTAGATCAAGCAGTTCTACATCTGGAATTTGTATGTTCCAAACTCAGAGGAGGGAGCCTTTGTTTTAAGAATTTGTCAAAGGAGAAATGCAACTGTTAAGAATTTAATGAAACAAGGTGCTTCAGTAATCGCCTTTCAATTTTACAAGACCAAGAATGATTGATTTTATTTATTTGCTCGCAATAATTCACCACTTTCTTTATCAATTTGGTTGCTTATTATCTGTAGGTTTTAGAAAGGAGACACTTAAGCACATGCTTTACACAGTGGTCTGTCTCTCCTATTGGTGAAATAAAGCAACAAATCCTAGTAACTTTGGTTCATGAAATGTTACTAATTGCAGTCCTGCCTTGTGTTTATAATACTCATAGGCATCACCTTAACTTAAAGTATATCATTTTGTATCAAAACAAACAAATCTTGACTAATCTGGCAAACGTTAAACCTGGTTAAATGAAACGGTTTACTAATTAAAAAATGAGTTTTTTCGAGATTACACATTGAATGCTCTTCAAATTTGGCAGAAAGAACGTATACCTTCTTATCTTTATGCAATGCCTCAAGCATATCCTAAAACTTAAAAGATCGGCAACTTGAATTTGGGTCCCTTGTAGATTGTTACCCAGGAAATAGTCGGGCATAATGTGTTAAAAAGTCTCCATCAGTTCCAAGTTGTTAGTAGTGGCAAGTTGATGTAAATTAAAAATCAGTGGGGTTTACTGTATTTGATATCACAAAGATAATTTTACTCCAAACACCATTGGAGTCAACATTTCTTAAAACAGAAAATTTGAAAAAAAAACTTTAGAGCAATAATTTAGTATGAATTCAGAATAAAAACACTTGTAATTTTCTGCAAAAATTATTCTTATCTATTGCAATTATCCTCTTTTATAGTACTAGATTACAACTACTTTTAATTTTTTTCCTAGGATGCCTCACAACTCTTGAATTTTCTAGACCTCTTAATTAAGGTTACACAAAACAAGATTAACTTTTTTACTTTCATTAATTACTATTAAACTAGCTTTTAATGCTTGCATCATTCCCTCCTCTTTAGAAAACCACGCCCTCGAGTTTGGTGTTGTCGGTGACTTCTCCCATTTCCTCGCCATAGAATGAATACAAATATAAGACATTGAACGTAAAATCAATACATATGTGTTTTGGTAAGTCAACTTCATAAGCATTTTCTCCTATTTTCTTGATGATTTTGTATAGCCCAATCTTTCTTTTACTTAGCTTGAAATAGGTATCGACTGGAAATCTTTCCTTGTGTAGAAAAACCATCACCAGGTCTCCTTCTTCAAAGTTTTGTGAACGTCTCCTCTGGTCTGAAAGCATCTTGTATTTGGCATTTGATTCTTCAATTTTTAGTCTGATTTCTTCATGCGGCTCCTTGATTATATTAGCCATATTCTCTCCTTTGAAGTTGTTTTTTACTGTTTCTGGTAAAGAAACTAAATCATAAAAATGCATAAGTTGCTTCACGTAAACAATTTCAAAAGAACATTTTCCTATGGTACAATTTTTAGAATAAATGTAAGCAAATCCTACTTATGCTACTATAGTCTCCCATTGTTTAGGATTGGTGCCAACAAGGCATTTCAAAAGATTTCTCAAGCTCCTATTAACAATTTTTATCTGTCCATTTATTTGAAGGTGATGAAAAGTACTATATTGCAACTTAGTTCCAAGTTTCTTCCATAAAATTCTCCAAAAATGTGAGAGAAATATAGAGTCTCGATATGAAGTGATTGACTTAGGAATCCCATGCAAACGCACGATCTCTTGAAAATATAGATTTGCTATATTTGAAGCATCCATAATCCTTTTACAGCAGATAAAATGAGCCATTTTTAAGAATTTATCAACCACCATAAATATGGAATCCATTCCTCGTTGACTTCTCGGCAGCCTTACTATAAAATTCATGCTTACATCCTTCCAAAGTGCTGTTAGAACTGGTAAAAGTGTATATAAACCAGTATTCTGCACATTTCCTTTGGATTCTTGACATATTTGACATCTTTTAACAAATCTATATATGTTCCACTACATTCGAGGCTAGAAAAACTTTTGTTTTATTATGGCATACATCTTGTCTTGTCTACAATGTCCACCCAAGCCACCACCATGCATGTCATGAATTATCTTTTCCCTCAAAAAGCAATCTAGAATATAAAGTTGATTTCCTTTGAATAAGAAACCATCATGCAATAAATATTCTCCTTATTATCCGCCTACACAAGCATTCCAATTTGAGTCAAAGAAAGGGTCAGTAGAGGATAGGTCTTTAAAAGAATCAAAACCATCAACATTGATTGTCATATTGGTCAACATCAAAGTTCTCTTGCTAAATGCATCGGCCACTTTGTTACTTGCTCTAAATTTATACTTAATTACAGATGTAAATCGCTGCAAGTAAGAAACCCATCTTACATGTCTCCTATTCAATTTCTTTTGGTTGTTTGAATGCTTTAAAGCTTCTTGATTTGAGTATAATACAAATTTATTTTATATTAGATAATGCTCCCAATGCTTAAGAGCTTGAATGATAGCATAAAATTTTTGATCATATGTGTTGTATCTTCTTCTTGTGCCATTTAGTTTTTCGCTATAAAATGACACTAGTTTGCCTTCTTAACTTAGAACAACCCTAATACCAATTCCGAAAATATCACATTGCATTTCAAATGCCTTATTAAAGTTTGGAAGTGCTAAGACAGGTGCTGAACTGAGCATTTCTTTAATCTTTAAGAAGCTTTCTTATGCTTTTTTCATCTATTCAAACCTTCCTTTCTTCATGCAATCTATTATAGGAGCAATTAGAGTGCTAAAATTTAATAAAACACCTGTAAAATTAGGCTAAATCATGAAAATTGTCAACTTCTCCCACTGTTTTTGGTGATGGCCAGCTTGTTATTGCTTCAACTTTGTTACTGTCAACCTTTATTCCTTCTGCACTAACAATATATCCCCAAAACAACAAAGAATCAATGAAAAATCTACACTTTTTCATGTTGGCATAAAACTTTTCCTTTTGTAAAAGCTCAAATACTTTCCTTAGATGCTTTAAATAAGTCTCTTTGGATGAACTATAGATTAGTATATCATCAAAATATACTACCACAAACTTCCTAATAAAAGGTTTTAGAACTTGGTTCATCAAATGCATAAAGATATTTAGTGCATTTAACAAACCAAACAACATAACAGTCCATTCATAAAGCCCATCTTTAGTCTTGAATGTTGTCTTCCATTCATCCCCTTCACAAATTCTAATTTGATGGTAGCCCCTTTTTAGGTCAATTTTGGAGAAAAAATTTGTCCCATGCAACATATCTAGCATATCATCTAGCCTTGGAATAAAAAATCGATACCTGATTGTTATTTTATTAACAGCTCGGCTATCAATGCAAAATCTCCACATTCCATTCATTTTCAAAGTCAAAAGGGCTGGAACTACACAAGAGCTTATTGATTCCCTAATAAATCCTTTGTTTAGTAGTTCTTCAATCTGTCTTTGAAGTTCTTCATACTCTTTTGGAGTCATTCTGTAATGTGGCAGGTTAGGAAGGGTAGCTCTTGGTACAAGATCAATATAGTGTTGAATGCTTCTTTTTGGAGGTAATCCACTGGGCAATTCTGCAGAAAATAGCTCTCAAAACTCCTTAAGTAATGGCCTTACTTCAATAGAGATACCTTATTGTTTTTCCAGCACTTCTTTTACTAACAACAAACATGCAACTCCACTAGATTTAAACTCATATAGAAAGCTACGAGTACTCAAATAAAATTACTCATCCATCATCTTTGACTTATTAAAATCTTTATCTTTCATTGGGGCAAGCACAACCTTGGCTCTATTTTTGTAGAATGCATAAACATTCTTTTCTCCATGATGAATAGTTTTGTTATCAAATTGCCATGGTCTTCTTAATAGTAAGTGGCAAGCTTCCATATCAACAACATCACATAAAACCTTGTCTGAATAATTTTTTCTAATAAAAAATGAAACAAAACACTGCTACATGACTTCTACTTCGCCTCCTTTCTTAAATGAAACTATATGATACAGTCTTGGATGTGGTAACACCTTTAGGTTCAACTTGGTCACCATTTCTTTATATATAATAATCTCACAACTTCCCCCATCGATTATAAGATTGCACAACCTGCCATGTGATGAGTATTTTGTTTTAAAAATATTATTTCTTCTCCAACCACACTTTAATGCTTTCAAAGTCAATATGGTGCACCATATAACTAAATTAAGAAGATCTTGGTCCTCATATGCAACCTCATCTTTTATAAATTCCAGTAGATTTTTCATTTCTTAAGATTCAATATATACTCCCTTAACATCAACATTCTCACTCTCTTCTTCATCAATCAACAAGTTGCTGGATTGTTTTCTACAATCCAAAGATTTGTGGCTCTCTTTTTTGCATTCGTAATATATTATTCTTTGTCCAACGAACTGATTTGAGTTATTGTCACTTCTAGATGCATAATTTCTTGTTGCTGCATGACCTTGGCCTTGATAATTAATTGTTAGTCTAGGATTTTGCATGCCACCAACTGCTACCACTGACTTTGGATTGATATCTTAACTTCGATTTTCACATGATTAGCCTTGTCTCCTCTCGCTTTGAATAGAGCAGTTGCTAAACCTCTTTTGTTAACTTTTAACCATGGTAACTAGCTGAACAATACTAGCTAATGTCTAACAAGGTTATAGTTCCACTAGATTTCTTATATTTGGCCTAAAACTCATCAAATAATGATTAATAACCTGAATATCTGTTTCTACCAACTGCACACGGGTTCTCATTTTGTAAAACTCATTAATATACTCTTGTACAGAGTGAAGTTCTTATTGAAGAGATTGATATTGCTGAAATGAAATTCCTTCATAGTTTAAAGAAAGGAATTGCTTATGAACCAACCGCTTTATCTTTTTCCAATCATGAATTTTGTCCTTGCCCAATTGAATCCTTGTCATTTGCACTTGTTCCCACCAAAAAGATACATATCCCTTTAGTTTTATGACTACCAACTTCAACTTTTTGTTTTTTGGAAAATCAAGAAACTCAATGATTCTTTCAACTTCATTCAGCCAACCTAAAATCTCTTCTAGTTGTTCCTCTCCTGTGAAACTTGGAATGCCTACCTTAACATTTGGGTCTCGATCATGGTTTGTTGTATGATTAAATATAAACCTTCTTTCAAAAGGTCTAGCCCTTTCTTATTCATATATAGAGTCATCTAAAACATATTAAAAATGCTCCATTGCAGATTGATTTTTGAAATTTCTATGTTGGTATGTGTAAGTCTGTTGTTTTCTTTGTCTCCCAGTAATAGGATTAGAAGGAATAAAAAGATCAAATTATTCTAATCTAATGCAAAATTGATTAATCTGTTGCTACAAGTTCATAAACTCCTCTCTTGTAGGGCCAGTTGCTGCATGTGAGAATGATGCGTTTACTTCTTCTCATGTTCTAACCATAGATCTGTAATAACAATAGGTTTGAACCTGACTCTGATACCACTTGATGTAAACAAAAAAACTAGTGAGATTTATTCTATATGATATCTCAAAGGTAATTTTACTCCAAACACCATTGAAACCAAGATTTCTTAAAGTAGAAAATCTGGGGAAAAACCTTAAAGTAGTAATTTGATGAAAATCTAGGAGAAAAACACTTGTAATTTTTTGCAAAAATTATTCCTATAAACTATAAGTTGTCCTTTTTTATAATAATAGATTACAACTACTTTTAATTTTTTTCTTAGAATGCAATAGCACTTGATGTAAATAGAAAATTAGTGGGGTTTACTATATATGATATTTTAAAGGTAATTTTACTCCAAACACCGTTGGAGCCAAAATTTCTTAGGTAAAAAATTTAAGAAAAATTTTAGAGCAGTAATTTGACGTGAATTCAAAAGAAAAATACTTATAATTTTCTACAAAAATTATTCCTATCTATTGCAAGTTGTTCTCTTTTATAGTACTAGATTATAATTGCTTTTAATTTTTTTCCTAAGATACCTCACAACTCTTGAGTTTTCTAGTCCTCATAACTAAGGTTACACAAAATAAGATTGACCTTTTATCATTCTTGAATCAGCCCTCATTTCGGGATTTACTAAGTAAAGCTGGGGAAGATTTCGGGTTTAATCATCCAATGGGTGGTCTCACAATTCCTTGCAGAGAAGACATCTTCATTGATCTCACTTCCAGCTTGAATGGATCATAATATTCAGTATTAGAACTAATCAATAGAGAACATTTACATGTAGATTTTTTTCTTTTAGGCAGAAAAAGAAATGCGACGCGGAATGTGTGCCCACACAAGAAAATTGCACATAGATGTTACGGCTGTATTTTTTTCTCAATTTCAATTTGAGAGCATCAGTTATCTGAAATTGATTGTTATGTTTTTATCCTCATATGGTTTTTCCACTTTTTCTTTCTTTTAAACTGAGATGGTATATTCTATCCACACGTTGTTTCTAACACTTTCTTTCACTAAATACTCCTGTCATTTATGTGACAGTAGTTTCCGATATCAGCCTGAAAAATGGCCTGCACACAAATCATAAATCTTGATAAACTTCTGTCTTGAAAATCAGCTAAAAACATAGCATAAGGGTTGGACAGTGGGAAAAGCACAAAAAAATAAAATACAGATTAAAAATAAAAGAAGATGTCTATTAAGATGTTATCTGTATCATAAGAAATTTCTCATCTTGTTGTGATAAAACACTTCACAAGTGTCGGTATAATTAAAAATGAAAAGATTCTATACTGGTTCATATGGTTGAAGCAGGCAATTAAAACTAGTAAGCGGGTTGTGTAGGATGAATGTTGTTCTGTTTTAACATTAGTCAGATACTGTTTCCGAAATGATTCAATTTTATTAATTAGCACCATTTACTTTCTAACTAATTCAGTCCAGAATTAAACCTAACAAACGAAATCATTCACGCAATTGATCTTCATTGCAGAGCCAATGAAAGTTGGTGATTGGTTTACCCAACTGAGTAAATAAGAATTTCAGTGTTTCTATACTTCATGCTGCAATGCATTGAAACATTCTAGGCCATTGAAGATGAGATATTTGATTTTTTTTTTT
>CP135543.1:6218511-6259142 GCA_032402905.1 Khaya senegalensis
TTGCAACGTACCAAAATGAGCAAATCTGAAGACACAGAAAAGAAGGTAGGAAATAAATAAAGGTTTTGATTTTGAACCCAAATTTGGAATGTTACCCATTTTGTTAATCACGAAAACATTGTTACCCAGAAAGACAAAATTGTTTTTCGGAAGCAGTTTAGTGTACTGTCAACACCAAAAACCCTGTTTTGTGATCGCGTTATTTCGTTCTAATAATTTGAAGCTGAGATTTTTGCCGTCAGTTCAAATTTTGACAGTTACCCTTCTCATAATTAACTGAAAGAATGTTAGTTGGAACTCAAACTGTTTTCTGAAAGCAGTTTTTTAATATTTCAAACCAAAAGCTCTGTTTTGGCATTGTGATATTGCAGTAAATGCGCATTTCGCTATCGGGATTTGAAAATGAGATTTGCCTTCAATTCGGATGTGCACTATTGCTCATTTGTTTGTTCATCGAGACATTGCAAATCAGAAACCAAATTTTGATCGGACTCTCCCTGTAAAATTTCAACACCAGAAGCATTGTTTTAAGTTACTTTGTGTGTCTAATATTATAGTTTTCAACTTATGTGAGGTGAAATTTTGTTTGAAATTTAGATTTAAACTCCTATCCGTTATTTTACCCTGGGAAACAATGTTATTTGTACAGCCAAATTCAATTTTTGAATATTAACAATTAACAGCCATGAAACTCAGTTTGATGTTACATTATACCTAATAGAGCAGTTTCATGTGTAACATGCTTTGTGTTTTATCTTCTTTTTTTTTTTTTTTTTTTTTTTTTTTTTGTAGAATTTGAATAAGAAACTTAAAGATGTTGAAATTAGCGTTCCCATAGTGTATGGTAATGTTGCATTTTGGCTTGGAAAAAAAGCAAGCGAGTAAGTATCATTACTTTCAAATATTGCTAGTTTTGTGGCTTCTTATTTCTTCCTTTTACATGTTTAGACTAAATGCTTTGTTACGTTTTCCTAATGACTAATTAGGTATCAATCTCATAAGTGGACTGTGTATGTTCGAGGGGCAACAAATGAGGATCTAGGTGTGGTAATAAAGCGTGCTGTTTTCCAGTTGCATTCCAGCTTCAATAATCCCACAAGAGTTGTGGAGTCACCACCATTTGAATTATCAGAGTCAGGATGGGGTGAATTTGAAATAGTGATCACACTTTATTTCCATTCTGATGTTTGCGATAAACCATTGAACTTGTGAGTTGCTTTGCCTGCTATTAATTCTAATTTGATTGAGCTTTGCTATTAGAACAATGAATATAGCTAGCCAATTTGTGGTTGGATTTTTCAGCACTTTTAGACTGCCGAATGAAGGTTCAATACTATTTTTCCAGAAGAGAGCAACCTTGTTGTCAGTTTAAAGTTCTAAACAAAAATTCAGTACCAGTTATGCACAAGAACTGAGTCATTAAGATAGAGTATTGCCTAATTTGTTGCAGTTGCTTTTTGTGGACTATCAGTCTGCATCTTTGCGTCCTACAATTCTTTTAGTAAATTTCTTGCTTTTGTCCAAAAATAAAATAAACCTAGATTGCCTCATTGCTGGTATTCTTGAGGGCCAACTTATGCAACATCAGTGCCATATTGCATAAAGCCAGAATTCAAAACTCCATTTGATTTGTTTCACTGATGCATGTAGTGTACCAAAAATGAAGTTAATTATATCAGCTTCTTTTCATCTTGTCTGCTATTTCCTTTTCCATGACATCTTAAAAGTTTGTCTGACTCAGAAAAGAATACGATTCATTTAAAATGATTGAAATAACTGAGTCATGATTTTTATGGTCTGTATGATATTCTGAGGGTGACCCATAAAAGAATGAGACTTGTTCCTTTTGTGCAAAAATGATAGGCTTAATAATTACATGATATAGTGGCAGTCATTCAGTAGAAAGTACCAAGATGTACTACAGTGGCTCTGTCTCCTCCTCCCTCTAGAATGTTCTCTCTCCACCATCTCTGTCTGTAGGTTCTTTGCCTGTCATTCGCTCCTTTTAGCTGTCTCGCAGCCCCTGCCAACATTATCCTATTCTGAAGATTCTGTCCAACAGCCCACCGCTTAATTTGATTGGCTAGATGCAAGTCAAGCCAAATTATATCAGCAATGAAGATAGAAGAAATCACCACTACCATATGGAAGTCAAACACAAGATCTGCATTGTGCATTTCAAACACCATCTGTTGTGTGAGTGGGGCTAGTGTGAGTTTTGTGAGGGATAAGCTCATGTATGTCCTTGTCATAACTGTGAGCATGATCTTGTTGTCATATCACACTTTGCCATTTCTTCATCTCAGTCATTCACTCCTTAGATGACTCTCAGCGACTGCCAACATTATCCTGTTCTTAAGATTCTGTCCAACAACCCACCTTTCATTTGATCAGCTAGCTGCAGTTCAAGCCAAATTATTTTAGAAATGAAGATAGAGGAAATCAACATCACCGTATGGAAGCCACTCATAAGATCCATGTTCTGCATTACAAACACCATCTATCGTGTGAGTGATGCTAGTGTGACTATTTTGAGGGTTAAGCTTATGCATGGTCTTGTCATAATTGAGAGAATGATCTTGTTGTCATATCACAATTTGCCATTTCTTTGGCAAAACCACATTTGATTCTTTTTCAGCAGAACGAATGTAAGTCTCGTGATGAATTTATAGCACTCTCAATATACCAAAATTCAATCTTCAAAAATGAATCCTCAATATTAACTTTAATATCAAATTATGCACAGATATCATCATTTGAAGTTGTACCCAGAAGATGAATCTGGTTCCATGTCTACTAAGAAGCCTGTTGTTGTGGAATCCTACGATGAGATTGTGTTTCCTGAGCCTTCAGAGAGTTTTTTAGTTCGTGTACAGAATCATCCAGCCGTAACCTTGCCCAGATTACCTGCCGGTTTTACTTTGCCTCCTGGTATGCTTAAGAGCTCAATTGTCTACTGATATTTCTCTTTTCCCTGCTTTGGATGAGTAAGTATGCCATATTTATTTTAGGATCAAGTGAGGATACAAGTAAAAGGAAGAGAGGAGACACAAAAGATCATCCCTTGGGCCAGTGTTTCATGAATTTCTCAGAAGCAGATGAGCTATTGCAACTTGCAGCAGCTCGTCAGCAGGTCAGATGAGCTATTATATATGTGATAACTTTTCAAAACACCCACACCCATGCATTGCAACTTCCAGTTTAAATTTCCCCATTTTATCAGATTTTATATTTGAGAGAAATTAATCTTGGAAGGAGATTTCTGTTATTAATCTTTATACGCTTTAAATTGGACCTCAGTATATGTTAAATACTTCTGGGGTTTCACAATCTTCACCTAGATGAAAACTTTTGTTTAACAATCTTCGCCTAGCCTCATATACATGGAAATAATACTTTGGGAATCGATTGGTAACCAGAGCCGACATGTGCAAAAGCAGCAATAGTTTTAAAGAAACTGTGTAGGCATAAATAGCCTTGTGTTTCATTGCATATGAGGCTCATACTTTCATGAAGTGTTTCCATGGATAGCTTTTCCCATCTTTTTGTCATCGTCTTCTATCCTTGTATTGTGCAGTACTCAACTAAGATGTTCAAACTTTTACCTCTCTTCACTGCAACGCAAACCCACTGCCAAAGGCCACCACTCTAAAAAACTTTATTAGCACTAATAGGGCTGTTAACAGTCAATGAACTTGAAATCTATTATGAAAGATGAAAATTCCATTGACAAAAATTTGGTGGTGATCAATTAGTATGGATCTCAAACCTTGAGGAAAGCATGGGTTGCTCCTCCAAGTTATCCTTTTTTTTTCCCTACAATATAGTAATGTAACTTCAAATGACATGCACCTGTGGCATCTAATGTGTACTCAAATTAGGTGATGCTATTCAATAGATTATATCTTTACAAAAAGCTGAATGTTCATCATTCAGGCTATGTTTTGTGCATCAGTTGTGGAATGCATATTAAACACTAAATAGAAAAAAAAAAATTTGCACTTGGTAGGGGTTGCATGGTTGATGAAACTTTTTAAAGATTACATTCTTTCATCCATCGGATGTAAACATGTGACAATAATTGTGGAAGTCAAATGTGTCAGCTTTGCTATCCTTACCAAGGATGCTGCATAAACCATTACCAGTCTATCTACTAAAGATTGGTGTCCAGAACAGTGAGGATGATTAAGTGAAGGAGAGTGACATTGTATGAATTAAGTTAATTTCCTGAAATTGAGTCAGATCATGAGATTGGGATTGCAGGACAGGATTAGTGCATGAAACCATGTAGTTCTGTTGACAAGTTTTCTTAATGATGTCTCTGCCATATGAATGTCTGACATAATACCTTGAATTTGCCTATATCAGAAAGTATAAAATTGGTAATTGGCACTTGGCTATTTTCTTTTATTCTTCTTGATCTCCAAATTATTTAATCACCTCAATCTATGAAGGAAAGCTTCCATGGGCCATTATCTAAGACTGCTTGCTGTAGTGTCGATCAACATTTTATTGATTTCTGTATTTTCTAAATCCTTATCAAAATGAAACATACTACCAATTTTTTAATTATTTTTTGGATTCTGCTTCTTTCTTTTTCTTTCCCCTTTTTTTTTTTGGTGGTTATGTTAAATTAAATTAAAAAAAAAAGGGTATCCATCTGGTTTAAATGATCTCTTAGTTGACTATGATTCTTGCAATTTACCAAAATAAAAATCTGAGAATATTTTATTAATGACATGCTATCTTTTTCCAAAAATTGGAGAACAAAATATTCAGTTCCTTGTTTCATTGTATCTATTGCTTCTCCCAACTTCCAATTTTCTTCTTTGATTTTTTTATTCCATTTTCAGAACAGTCCAATATTTCCTTAATCAACCCTAGAACCCAAAAATAACTAGGGTCTGATTTGAAGTTTCAGCTCTAATGATTAGATAAGTTTTGTTTTTGCAGAGATATTAAAGTATTCTTACTTATGTGTTGCTTTTGCATTGACAATGTGTTGATGAATTTTACTTGAGTTGGAATATATTTAGTTAAGATAAACTGTTTCAATATTTTACAGGAATGTGCTAGTTAAATATTTTGACATTGTAGTTCAATGTATCAGGTGCAAGCTCATATTGCTAAACTCAAACGACAGATAAGTTTGATAGATGGGCAGCAACAACAGTTGAGATCTACTTCTGACCAGTAACTCTCTATTACTCTGTAATTTTTTGAGATTTCTTATTCAGATTGGTTTTGCAGCAGAGTGACATAACAGTATAGGAATGTAACAATGATACGTACTTTCTTGGATACAGAGGCTTTGGCCAATTTTCTTTCTTATTTTGTTTTCCTTTTTCCTGTTGTTGTGCCTGTATGTAACAGTTTAGCTTTGTATCAATAAACAAGGGGCAAACAAATAAGTATCATTTGCATAATTACTGAGTTGAATATTTTGAAGTTGTTGCAGTTTGCTATAATATGCTGATTTGATTGTTTGATATAAATTATTTGATTCTTTCATTTGAATTTGAATCTCTTCACACAAAAGCAAGTGAAATTTGAGTACTTGGATAGAATGCAGCATTGCAAGTGTTCTTCTTTACCTTTTAGTTTTGAGTCGGTTAGATGTACTTGCTGTGCCCTCTTATATGTTTCTGGGGCAAGATATGTAACTCCTATGCTATAGGATTCCAAATTCAAGAATTGCAAGCCAGGAAGGCAGAAATGACAAGCTAACTAGTCCAAATGAAAGCTATAATCTTGTGGACTTAATGAAATTTAAATTGTAATCAAGTGGTAGGTTGTGATTAAGACAGAAACTTTGGTGTTGAGATATTCCTGGTTCTGGTTGATGCAACATCTGGATGAGCACCTTCAGATTAACGGTTAGGGTGTTTGTGTTGTTTTGACCTGGCTAGGGGCCAGGCTTGGTGGAGTATGGATAATCAGTCTCCTTACTGTTTCAGCTAGCTTTACCGTAAAAGTTATTAAGATCAAACCGTTTCTGCTTTTAATTTCTTCGTTTGAGAGAGCTCACTGTTACAAACTTGCACGATTTTTGGATTTGTGCAGAATGCGCGTTCTTAAAGCTGAGGGCCATTATTCACAGGTACTTACAGCGAGTCCTTTTGATGGTTTGAGTATAGAGGTGAAAACTTGAAATGGGGTCATCTCATCAATTCTGGTTTTGGATGGGGTCCTGGATGTGCTGTCAAGGTCATTTCAACATAATTCCATTGTCACCCTCATCTTTGGCAATGCACATTCCAGGTACAACCCCTTAATTCTGAGAGTTCTTAATGTTGTCATATTGGGTCCACACTAATAATTTTAACAATTTGATAATGCCCATCACAATCTGGGATGCTTATATTGTAGGTACTAATCCAATTATTTGTGTTTTCTTGCTTGACTTTATACCTATTCTTTATGTATATATTTTTAAACTCCCTATGCGACAAGTTTCACCCCGATCGATCATTTACCATCATTTTAAGTGCCATTCTCTGATCTCCGGGCCTTTTTGTTTTTACATGTCCCCGCAACGCATGCGAGACCTAACTATTTTTTGCCTGTTAATGGCATCACCTTCAGTTTTCTGATCAAGGACTGTACAAATAAAATAATAGTCTAGAAATATTCTCACACTGAAGCTTTTTCACATAATTTTGGGCAATGGGCACCTAATTATTTAGAGCTTCCCTCAAACTACCCGAACTCATCTACTATCTTGACATCATCTTGAACTTTGCTTAATACAAGTTTCAAGACTCATCATTCAGAAAATTTCGTTTTGCACTATTTAATTTTGCTGATGTTATTTTTGCAGTAGTATGATATCAGTTTTAACCAAGTTTTATGCAACAAGATTAAGAGCCGGTAGAAAAGACAAATCAAAATTATGAAAGAAAATTTATACGATACTCCTAGTGAATAGTTAATATTTTTTAAAATAAGAACTGGTTTAAAGTACGATAGCAGTTTGAAGTAGTTCGAAGGAATGATCTCGCAAAAGACCTTAGTATGTTATGTTGTTTTTACAGGAGGGTTTGGGGGCAAGAGTAACATGGCCTTCATGTGCTAAATAAAAGGCATGGTCGTTTTCAACAATTATAGAAAATTGCTGCATGCTTCCCTTAGTAGCTTTGTTTCAGCCTCAACGCATGCATTTCATTGAGAAGACGTGGGCCTTTCTCCTTTCTGTTTTCTTCATTTGTTGTCCAAAGCATTCTCATTCACAGAACATGGGAGCACTTATTTCATTGACGGCGACCCTGTGGTTAGTAATCTCAATTATTCTCGGATCAAAAAGTTAAGAAAAGAGATTATTCATGGCAGTTTTCTGCTACTCACTTGGGATGACAAAAATATTTGATATGAAAGGAAAAGTCCTATATGGTGTTGTCCTTATAACGTCCTTATGTTCATCTAATAGAATCTTATTACTTGTACATTTATTTTCAAATCAGCAATCATGATGATACCCCTATGGGTATAACCAACCCGGATTTCAGCAAATTTAAACTCTAAACCTTTCATACTATTCTGAAAGATCTTAATTAAAAAGAAGTGTAAGAAAAATAATGATACCGAGCAAGTGTTGCAAGGAAAATGGCATGAATTTGGATAAAATAAAGAGCGGAGGCAAAGACGTTAGAATGAACGTTAGTGTTAGTCTCTTAATGAGCTTTCAGGTGCAAGTCTCTTCTGCCTTTGCTTCAATTAAATTAAGAACGTTAGTACAAGTTAGTGCTTTTGTGGGGATAATATCTATCTGTTGGACAATTTGGGGGGTTTGAAAAAGCCGGAAAGAGAAAACAGAAATGAAGGACATTGCCGTATCCGGCCTTATTAAACGTATATCTTTGCAGATCACTTTCTGAACCTTAGAACATGGAGAGTTAACTTTTTAGATATGGAGCCAGCAAGATAGCTCGGAAGAAATTAGTGACGCATATTTGAAGTAGTAGAATTATGTCTCATTGCAATTCTTATTCCTTGGTGGTGGTGGTGGTGGTGTTTTCTCCAGGACCACAAGGAATAAAAGCTCTCTCTTGCTTCTGCAGGGACATTGTTATTATTTCTCGTAACAAATACCTGCAGATGTAGTTAATAATCAGGTTTATTTGCCGAAATGGGTACTAATTGATTCAACTGTTAGAGATCTCTTTGGAGCAATACAAAAAGATTTGAAGTTCGAATCTTGTTTATTCAGCATTGATGTTTACTTAGTTCTTTAATTTTTGCCTAAACAATGTTCTTTTTCTTATCCTCAGAAACATTAATTGGTTCGAAGAAGCTAGCTGTAAAGGGCTTGAATGTTAAACAATTCTCAGGTTGAGCTAAATAGAATAGGAAAGAAATCTAGACAAAGTTGTGACCATCATCTCATGGTGGATAATCAGTCTTAGCCATCCCCGCACTTTGAGAGATGAACCAACTATAACCATTAACTATGTAAAAGAGTATTATTTATGTCAGATAGAGACAGATTATATGGGTCGATTTTCTGAAAATGACTCCAAGATCTAGTGAATATGCACCAAAATAGTCTATTCAACATTACTTTCTTAGTTATTTTGTTCAAATTTCACCTTCTTCCATTTGCATTTCGCCAAATTTAGAAAACTTTTGTCTTAGCAATAAACCGCACTTTATTTTCCTTTCTTGTTCCAGTATGTTATGCATTATACAGTACAAAATCATTACATGTAGATCAAATTGGAGCTGATATTTGAAGACAAAATAGTTTAGAACTTAGAAATGATGAATATAATAGAATATACAGGAGGGTTTCAGTCCTGAAAGGCCAAAAAATTTTGAATGTGTATTGCTCTTGAAAAATGTGCAGGACCAAGTAAAATATAACGAGGTCAAAAACCCGCGAAGGAAACTGTTAAATACACATGGTTTTCTGCAAAAACAGAATCGTACTGCCTGGTTTAATTTGTCAGGGAGTGTACAGAATCACAAGCCCAGACAATCACATAATACCAAACTGTCAACAGTTTTGTACGCTCTAGTACACTGTACAATTTGGCCCGTGATTTTATATGCAGAGAAAGAGAAACCTCGGTAATTTATTCAGATATATAATAGGGACTTGTTTGAAAAATCCATATATAATTATGTCTTGATTGTAATTTTACTGATTAACCAAACTAAAGGGAAGTGGAAATGAATTCACTGGAAATTTTGAGATATTAGAGTTTAAAATTAATAAATAAATATTACACAAATAAAACTTGAATTCCTTTTTTCAACTTTGGCTTCAAATAATAATAAATTTGTTCTATTACGTAATATATTATATTATATTTTTTAAATAATTATTGTATGTAAAATAAAATTATTATATATCAAATACAAGGGTATGAATTAGTTTAAAAATAAAAATAAATATTTATTAAATATTTTAACAATTATATTTTCAAAATTTGATAAATATTAGAAATGTTGTCAGAGAGAGAGAGAGAGAGAGAAAGAGAGTGAGGAGGGTCCATGTTGCCTTTAGGAGGGGCAACAAAGAATTGTAATTCCGATGGCGTATGGCTCCCGCCATGTCCTTTCTCACGTACACATACCCCAAAAACACTGTCCTTTAACCCACTCTCCCACTTGACTTTCCTTTCTCCTTCAATAAATACCCAATATCTATCAGTACTTCTCCTTAACCTCAACTCTTCTTCTTGCAAAGCCTAGTACTAGCTAAGCATTCACTGCTCTCTTTCTCTTTTATCTTCCGCTACTTAATTTCTTTCTTCAAACATTATTCAATTATAGTACTATGGCTATTAGAAAATCAAGCAAACTATCACAAGCTACAGTTCTCAAACAGATTCTCAAGAGATGTTCTAGCTTGGGCAAGAAGAATGGTTACGACGAAGATGGTCTTCCTCTCGATGTTCCAAAAGGTCATTTTCCTGTTTATGTTGGTGAAAACAGAAGTAGATATATAGTTCCAATCTCATTCTTGACTCACCCTGAGTTTCAATGCTTACTTCGACAAGCTGAAGAAGAGTTTGGTTTTGATCACGATATGGGTCTTACTATTCCCTGTGAAGAAGTTGTTTTTCGCTCTCTGACATCCATGCTTAGATGAAAGCAAGAGCTAGTTGCCCTGTGTGATCATTTGTTGGAGAAGATGATCGGTATAAGATGAAGCTAACAGTACAGTACTACTTTTGCTTCTCTTTTTTTCTTCAACATCTTCTCCCATTGTGGTGTGATTTTCTCTAGATCTTGTTCCTTTTTCATGTTTTTCTTTTGAACCCATCTGGGGTTTTTAATATTTAGTAACCGCTCTATCTAGCTTGACCCAAGAAAATAAAAAACATGTTTTCTGGGTTTAGATTTGTAAAGAAAAGTACTGTAAGCTGGTTTTCCTCACAGAGGGGATGATCATTCATCAAACCACTGTGAGAGAAGTTAATTATTGCTAAGTAAGGGTTGATTAATTTGATTTGCCTGATGAACTACTGTGATTAAGATGTGTGCATGTACTTGTATGCATTGAAATCTTAGGCAGAAACAAGATCTTGAGTCAAATCTAAACAAAGGAAAGAGGGCCACACATGCATATGCTTTACCACTCCCATACCGTAACCATAACATGTATAGCTACTCCGAGAATGTATGTCCTGAGCATTACCCTACTGTTTCTCTTTTCTTTTCGTTTAAAAGTACCTTCACGTAGTGGGCCCGAGTCCATCAATCAGTTGCAACAAAAATTTAACCCAAAATTTATATTTAAAATTAATTATATATTATTATTTATTTTTTAATTTAATATTAAAATTGATAAACACCAACACTTAAACCTTCCAAATCTTTGTCCCTATTCACAATTGACAGATAAATGCATCCACTACCATGTCATATATACACACGCGCGTATAGGTATTTACACAATCAAATCTTACATATTATAACTTGACAGTTAATTAGTAAAAGATTCAGAGTATACAATTTAATTTGTAAAATTATTTTAGACAATATAAAATATTCAAAATTTGAATTTCTTACGTTAATTAAGAGAAATTTAGTAGATATGATGAATTATTTAGAAAAAAAAAAATTACAATTTTTTATAAAATAAATATATGAATGTATATAATCAAGGCATGAAAGAAAGGATTAGAAGGAATTTAATGATAATAATTGCATCATATACATAATTAAAGTTGTGAAACTAATACATTTATTTATATATAACTAGGCTACTCATCTGCATATGGGTCCATACCATCATTAAAATGAAGTTGCTAGTGGAAATGACAGACTTATCAGTGTATACATGTTTGTACATGTACCCATATATTCTATGACCCTTAATATATGTATATATCATCAAAATCAGCATCAAGGAAGTTCCCAATATATATATATATATATATATCTCGCGTTACCATAAGGTTAAGGTTAAGTGGGTTTTAATCCACGCATTGAGGATTTGGTTAAATGCAACATTAATTTATATTATAGATGAAAACAGATGCAGGAATATCAGAATTTTCCATAATAAGTCCTCCCACACTGAGATATTTTGGTGGCAAAGGGTAGAATTGGAATCCCAATCATCAAAGCATTGAACCAGATCTTGGAATTTTTCACAGTAGGACCAGAAAGAGGAAGAAAATCAAAGGCTGCCTCTGGCTAGCAAGCTAAGTTTCGGTCCACTTGCCCTTTGTTTTCTTTGAATGCATGTGTTTCCTTCTTTAAGTTTCAACCACAGAAACTGTTCTGATTCTGACAACTGCTATTCAAATAACTGCTGCTAGCTGCTTCTCCTAACTCCTCTTCAGCTATAGCTTCAGTCCCCGATGGAACATCTTCTGATCTACTGCTACGTACACAAAATCCCATTTGACAATTTCTCTCCTCAGAATTAAAGAAATATCTCTTCCTTATCCCATACCATTATTAATCGCATGCTCTCTATTATGTTCTTCTTTCTTCCCATAACCCCATCTCTTTCTCTCCCCCTAACGGGAATTACTTGTCTTCACTGAAAAAAAACAAACAAATTATAAACTATTGATCCAGAGAACACATTACTTCCTTGTTCATATATGCATAAACTATTACACATGTTGAAATTGATAATAAACAATATTCTTTAACAAGAAAACAATCAATTCACCCCACCCATTCTATAGTTTTATAATTTTGTTTACAAATTAATAATATTCTTATATGCCAAAACATGCATACAGTTGCCATAAGTACTTCACCTGAAAGTATATATTTATATATTTTTGACTCGACAATATATGTATAATGCCAAGCTTCTGATGATATAACCGTGCATGGCATATCTGAATAAAACCATCTGAAATTAATTGAATTCTCCGATGTTTTATTCAGATCCAGTGACGAATTACTTGCATGCTCTAAATAAGTTTCACCTTCGCTTAATTCTATATTTTAATGTTATTGTGGTCAATCAAGGTACATACATTAGCCTGGAAATGGGTGCATTAGAAAATAATTTATTAAAGTTATATTAATATTTAAAAATAAAATATATATACGAAGAAATGAACAAATCAATATGTTTGAAATTTTTACAGTTCACAACAAGATAGAGGCACGAAGGCATAAATTCAAGAGTTATGAAGAGGACGGGGACAAAGATTTGACATGTAACAGCAAAATTGCAGTGGAGGGTAGTTGAAACTGGAAAGAAGTCATGTCTGTATTAATTTCAAATCAAATCAGAAAAACGAGTTGGAGATGGAGGGATTTGAAATCCACGTACAGGTAATAATTACAAATTTCCAGGTGGGTTTCCATGTTTCTTCTGATATTTTGGTCTCCAATCGTTATTGTCCCACCACACTCTCTGATTGAAATTTCTCGGAAGCACCCTTCTCTACTTTATTTTATTTGATTTCAACCTTCCTTCATTAACCTCCTCCCAAACTCTGGTAAATCAACGTATAACTGTAACACTTAGCTTTCCCCAATAATATTACCGCTAATAAACGCAGTTGCATGGTCTTAATTGCTGTAATAACATTAAAACTTAGAAAATCTAGCATGTAAAACGTGAAGATATTTAACTGTGTGCAGATAAGGACGACATAAGGACATTCATTAGTACGCAGTAGAGGTTGAGCAATCAAATCCATGCAAGCTTAATGGTTAAACTGTCCTTTACAGCAGTTGTGTTATGATTGATTCAAATCAATTCTGAAGAACACTTCCACAGTAAAAGGGGAAGACAGAAATGACTTGTCGATTTGCACAACCTTTCTATAAAATTTTCTTTCTTCCCAAACAAAATCAATATGCAACATGCATAATTTGTTGAAAAATTCGAAAGCCTAGTGAATCTTGAATTCACATGGCAATTTCCCGTGTAGCATCATAAAATTACCAGTGTCAGCGAAATTGATGCCTTTGAAATCAGATCAAGTGGACGGTAGTGTTGTATTAGGCACTGTAACTACAATATCACTAAAGCATTTAGAATCTCTCTATCTTCTGAAGCTGTCATCTTCTGTAGGATCCTACTCACAGCCAACTATGAAACTTTATTAAACAATCCCATGCAATGGATCAACTGGAATCCACTAGTGATATGACTTAGAATAAACGTCAGTCTTCAGCCTTCTCTCTTGCAGACGTCTGCATACAATAAAAATTCTTATACAATAAAACAATATTATTTAAATTGTTAATGGATATTTTGTTACTGTTTTCGGTGTTGCAAACGTTGTAATTATTATCAAATTGCAGCAATGTTTTGTCTTGGAGAAATGGATCGAGGAAAAGCATAGCCACTGGTGAATGTGGGGAAAACATGCCGGGTTCAAGATTTCATTTGAAGAGATACTATGAGTAGGCATTGTCGGGTCTTGCTTTTGCTTCATTTCAGTCTCAGTCTTTGATATCCACAAAAAATAATATAATTTCAGAGATTTAAACCAATTCACAAAACTGAAATCCCCTGACAAACATTACTACTGTATATCATAAATGGTATATAAACAAAAGCCAGGTCAATTTACATGGTGTACGCAGTACAGGAATTAATTACAGGTTTTGGTGATCCTGGATGCGCCAATAAACGACGTCGTTTCTGGGATGCAATTTCGAGAAAGCTGCTCACTCTGTACCTTGGTCACGAAAACAAGTTGCCGCGGCAGCATCAATTTAATAAAAGAAATATCCTTTTCGTCGTTTACCGAAATTGCCCCCAGCATTGTGTGAGTCCTTGACGCCTACGCGGGTTAGCCAAGGGTAGGGACAGAATTGTCTTATTGATAAAGTACGAATCTGTACTGGTCCTGTTATTATTCCTGTCACAAAAATTACAAACTGTCATTTTAATCAGTTACTAACCAAACCAACGTTGAAACGAGAATATTGTGTTGTCATCTTGCGAATGGTCGGTCACTTAAAATATCTCCTTGCTTGTTTATCTCTTTGGCATTAGTATTGCTTGGGGACGAGAATCTCACGTGACTAACACCCCACATGTGGACCCACTTATCAGTAACCAAATGGACCGGCTGATGTGTACCACGTGGACTTGCGGCCCCTAGATGACGTGGGTATCATTTTTTTGTTGCTTACGTTCAACGCATGTATGATGTACCCATGCATGCATGGACTTCAATGAGAAACCTGTCGAGTGCACTATTAGCTCAGGAAGTAAAATAAATGAACCATAGAAATAAAGAAGTAAAAATTAGCTAAAGACGGAGAAATTGGAAGCTCAGAATGGAATCTTCCCATTAGCAAATTGGCCCTATTCATAATGTATAATGGCCAATCAAATTTGACATTTTGCATGACATTGAATGGCTTCACAAGACTTTGCATAGGAACCAAATTGAAGAAGCCGTACAGATCCAAATGATCAAAATGACTTGATCAAATAGATCATGCGATTCACAAAAGATGGATTAGATCATGCAGTATATACGGACCAAGTGGGGAAGATCCATCCCATGATAACACTCTTTTTAGACATTCACTATTTTAAGACAATTGTACTTGAGCTATATTAAGAAAAAAATCAAAAGAATAAAAAACTTTTCTAAAAGAAATACAACCCTTAATTGAATGGCACTTGTTGCTTGCGCCTCAACTAACATGCTTCGAATCACGGGTGTGACAGCTATCCTTTTTCCTCTTTTGACTAGATTTTATCACATTCTATTTTACTAGTGTAGATTTTTAATGAGACAATTTTATATGCGAAGAGTGAAAGGAAATTTGACCATCCGTTGTGTAAAATTGGTCAAAGACTAAAGTCACTCTCTTAATGAGAATAAGGCATGTCAAAACCAATAACCTCGAATACACTCCATTTGAGTAATGTTGTGTTGGCTGGAGAAGGGGCCCACAACAATTAGTATCAGATTGAAAGTGACACTCTTCACACAATCTCATCAATATTTGGGATAAGTATACCCTATAGCGACAAATCAAAAAGAGTCTACTTAGTTGAGCAAGGTAATGCAAGGTGTTCCTCACTTCGAACTATTATCACAATATTCAAGTGTCCTGATAATTTAAATCAAGTATTATTATTTCAATAGTAATAACTGATAGGGTTGAGATCCAAAAAGGTTGTTCCATCTATGAGGGCGTGCATGATTTCTAGTGAGGGTAGTTTGTCACACCCATAATTCCAAGCATATTGGTTAAGGCACAAACAACAAGCGCGACTTTAATTTTATGTGCACAAAGTGAAGGGACATTTGGCCATCCCTTGTAAAAAACTAATCAAGGGTTAAAGCCATTCTTCTTATGAGATCAAGGTAGGTCAAAACTAGCAGCATACAAATTTTGTAAGGTTAATCCTTGAATAGACCCTATTCAAATAGTGCTGCGTGGGCCAAATAAGGGGCTTGCAACAATTGCACACGTGTAGCATAGTTGTAAAAGTTCTTCATTAAGAAATTATGCTCCTTTGATGAAATGTTCTCTATTAATAACTTATATCAACTAAATAAAACTATTGAGTCAGTGCATCCCAATATTGTGTATCCAACTTTTGAAAAGTTTATGCGATAGAGTTTTGGTAAATAAGTCTTCAAGATTTACTATAAAAAAAAGTCACATATTATGGTGAAAAATATTTATTTATATAAATTTATTATTTGTCCTTAAATAAATTAACAAAAAATTATTAATATTGATATGTCGCATTTGCCATTATCATTAATTTATAAAGTGTTCGTGTAGTGACTGTCACAAATATATAATGATATTTACTTATGTATATAACAGCATTTATCACTGATAATTATTTTATAATAACAAATATTGATTGATAAAAAAATAGTAACAAAATATCACTATATGATTATTTTATAACTAATAATTTTGTCTCTATATTTTTATGTAGTAACTATTTTATATATCATTTTAATATATTTAATGACTATTTATTATGTCAGTAACAAATCCATTAATTCTTATGATATCTAAGTTTCAAACCATCCAGAGGCATATACTAATTAGAGCATTTCCAAGTGCATTAATATGTCACATTCTATTGTTTAACATATGCCAAAACTTATGTAATGGTGAATTGAAATTCTTTTATTTCCTCCTCCATATGGTTTATTTTTTCTTTTGCAACTTGTCTGTGATTTCACTCTTCTTTCAACATTTTTAATGCCTCACTCTAATATGGTTGAGGATCATAAACATCTACTCTACAAATTTTGTGGCTATAAGTAAAACATGAATTTTTTTCATTGCCCAAAACTTGAAAAAAAATTTAATTCTTTGATGTACTTAGCTGTTGATTAACAAGTTCATTCATTTCACGTTGCAAGTCATAAATAATAAGCAAATAAACATGCAAAATAATAAAAAAAAAATAGCTATAGCTTTTTCCATTGGTAGCATTGTGTAAGAAATTATTAGAAAGATGAGGAAAAATAAAAAACTAAACAACTAAAATATAACGCTCATTTAAAAATACAAATATCTATGTTTGATTCTACATCTTGTGAGCTAAAATGGATTCTAATGGTCTAATGAGATAAGCATTACATGTATAAAATAAAGTTTTACTAGAAAGTGAAGTTCAGTTATTGATAGTAAAATATATTTATAGCAACTACATACACAAACCTATTTTCAAATTATGAGTTTATGAGTACAATATGTAAATTATACAACAAAGAATTTTCCTTTAATGTGTCTACATAATTACGATGTTATATATTCTATTGATAGCCAAGCACATGGAAGGTAAGCTAAAATAGAGAAAAAGGGTAATGATAGATAAACATGCATATGTAACTTATAGCAAACTACGAATTGAAATCTATGTATGCAACCCAAAAAGAATAGTAAATTGGGTGGTTTTAAACATTCTCACAATACAAAATAACTCAAGAAAATATTCAATAATAATTAGTATAAAATAGATTAAGGAAAAGAGAAGCAAACACAAGATTTATAGTAGTTCAATAACTCAATAGTTTAAATTTATGCAACAACCTACAAGCTTGTGCTTTTCTACTAGAATGAATCTTTCAACCTTAAAAATACTCAAATACAACCAAGTGAGATTTTGGCTTTCTTTACAACTTTACAAGCGATTCACTTAATCACTCAGCTCAATTTTACAAGTGCATAACAACTCTCCTTAACTCTTTTTTATATTTAAAAAAATAATCACAAATAAAAATTACACTTCAAAGAATTTCTTCAACAAGAAAATTTATAAAAATGAATGAGTAAAGTGTTTAATATGTGTTTGTAACAATTTTAAAACTTAAAATATATTTGTAAGTACTTAAGATGCTTAAAAGAATATTCAAAATCACTTTACATATGTATAAGACTTATATTTATAGTTAGAGATCAAAAAACTAATTTGTTAGACACATAAAAATTTAAAATTTATGCATAAACGATTAACCTTTTTCTTTAATCGTTTAACCAATTCATTAAAAACAAAGCACAAAAAACATGCCCTAACAATTAAGGAGTTGATTGCTACAAATCGAGGGGTTAGTTTTTACAAACCAATTACTTGATTGGAGGAATTAGGGTGGCAGCTGCTTAAATATGTTTTGTTTTCAAAATTTTTCAAAATCTTGCATTTTAGTCACCAAAATCTTACAAATTGGTTCATGTTCCATATTTGAAATACACTATTAAATCCATATCTTAGATTTCAAAAGTATATTTCTTAAAATATTTTGTAACTATTCAAAGTGTATTTTTGTACAAAATATATGAGCTTATATAACCACCATAATCACACATATACATGCATACAATATTAAATTTTACCATTATTGTTCTAAGCTTATCCTAGACTCTTTAATTTGAGCACTTAATATTTCTTTTTTCATTTGTATATTTTGTTATCATTAAAATATAAGTTTATGTGATACTAAGATTAACAATCTCTCATATTCTAATGATAACAAAATAGTTGAGCTATACAGAGATTTTCTTGAATAAAAATGAAAAAACTCCACCTTTAAATTTGAATGAAATGCCCTTTACAAAAAATGTTATAAGGATAATACAAAATAAGAGAAGGCTTTTATATCCGCAATCATCAACATATACTTCTCCCCATATATACAAATAATTATATATATATATATATATTTCTTCCTCTTTAACATCATCAAAAAGAATATAAACATAGACATAAAAGATCTTAAACATCAATTGGTTATGGAGTGCATTAAAAATGTTAAGCATTAAAATATTATGAAATAACATTAACGTGAAATACAAAGTTCAAAATAATAAACATTAGAATAAACATAATATATAATATTTGAGCAAAGTTAAAAGGCAAAGTTTAAAATACTAAGTTCAAAGTACAAACCATAACATAAAACATAGAATGTAGCATGATAAGAAACATGAAAAAGAAAATCATGTGCCTACTAATCAAGGAAAAGATTACCCAAATTGAATATGAAGATATTATAGAATTTAAGCAATGTCACTTTGCATTCTATCTGTTCAACTTTCCATTTTTGTAAAATTGGTCACTATATTATTTCACAAACCATGAACATCCTCTTGTAAGGGAGACAATTATGTTTACAAAGTTTTCATCAAAAACCCCTTCATAGCTCTTGGTAATTGTTTATCAAAGTTTTCATAGAAAACTCCTCCATAGCTCTTGGTAATTGTTATATAAGTTTTATTGAAAACCTTTCCGTAGCTCTTGGTAATTGTTCATTACTTGAAAAAAATGCTTTGATGAATTTTTGTATTAAAGGAATTGCAACACCTTTTTCAACTTATTGACCATTGCGATTTTACTCATAACTCATTTGAATAATTGTGGTAAAACTAAAGGAATTCCTATTTGAGATCCTTATAGTTTTTTCACCATCAACAGAAATGCCAAAACTTTTAAAATAAGGGTAAGAATTTAACAAAAATATAAAGTTGTTGTAGTATAGCATGAAGTCATATCCAAATGTTGAATTATAACATAACTCAATCTTACAAGATGATTAGACAATATTGTCCAACCTAAAAATATTTTCATATTCTCAATATCTCTTATATGTCCTACTTTTGGGGAAAAAAAACTATTGTGACAACGTAGGCAAGAACTTACTTCTTATAGAGAGTTATAAGTTCTCAACTGTATATCTCTCATTTGGCTCACAATCTAAATCACCAATAATCTCATAAGTCTCTATGGGGCAAATTCAAGCTATCCATAAAATCCATCTCCATTGATTTGGAATTCTAAGAAGTGTACTAAGTCTATCACAATCAAGAGTTATATTAATCTTTTTTCACTTTTAATGTAATGAAATAATCATAAGCATTGAATATAAGATTATTATACAACAAGCTTATTAGATTTGGGTAAACTTCTTCGTTCATGCACATTAAGTGATCTCATCCTTGAATCTTTAATGATTCTCCAAATCAAAACAACTAATCATTCTTGGATCAATTAATCTACCTAGATTAATAAACCTTTTACTAAAAATAATTTCAAACTTCTTAGCTTGTGAAATTGAATCAAAGAAAAGTGATCAAACCTTACTTTAATGCATAGATCACATATATCAGCCATTTATTTCTTTCTTTCTTTTCTTTAATAAACTAGTCATGATATAAGATGTAATAAAATAAGAATCACCAATCAAAGAAGCCCCAAAATTTGGCCAAGTAAGGAAATGAACACTAAATTGAGGGTTTTTTATTTTGAGCATTTAATGGAGTAATATTCAATAGAAAGTGAAGCCTTGTAGTTAGAAAATGTTTGAAAGCTTTAATTTTGAGAAATATTGACTTATAATGAATTAATTTCAAATATAAGAATGTGTTAAGTTTAAGGTTTGAAAGAGAAAAACTTGATTTAAATACAAAAACATGATTAGATCAATTGAAAAGCATGTAAAGATGGTAGAAAAGTGTTAAGATGATGAATTTTAGTGAGAAAATAGACTATAAAATGGAGTGATTTTGAAAAAAAAAATGACGGTTTTCTTTGAGAAAAAGAATAGATGAAAGAATAGAAATAGAGAAAGTAAAAGCCTAGCCACCAGGTCAATCGATTTTTAGCAACCAATTGGTCAGTTCCTCTTAATCGATTGAGCGATTCCTCATAATCGGCTAGCTGATTCTTGCAAAGCTATTGTTGGTCAATCGGCCAGCATGAAATGGTTTGATAATTTATCCATTTCTTTTGTCGATTGGCTAATTCTCATGAATTGGTTAACCATTTTCTCAATTTACATGATCAAGTAATCAATTTTTCTTTTTGATTACCCATTTTCAAATCCAAAACATTTATCTGAAAGAGCTCTATTACTCTAACTAAAATGCTTAAAAATCAAATTATAGAACTTTCCATATCTTCAATCCTTGATCTTAAAACATTATTGTTTAGTTTAAATGAAAACAAATTTTAACCATAATCTATTTAATTTCTTTCTTAGCCATTTTGAACATTATATAATGAATCAAGCATGTAAATGTAATAATACTTGAGTTTTAGCAATTTTAAGACAGATATTCAAGGATATAAAAACAAATAACATAATTCATATTTAATGTATGTATTCACAAAAGTATTAAATGTCAACCATGTAAGACACACATAACAATTAAAAAATAATAGATATTATAATATTAGCAAAATCCTAAGTTATTGCTTTAAAAAGCAAAATCTCTCTTTGCCAAGAAGTTTTGTAATAATGTCAGCTAATTGTTTATTCATAGGAATAAATTATGTTGAAATATCCACTTTTTGAACATAGTCTTTAAGAAAATAGTGCCAAATTTATATGTGTTTAGACTTTGAATTACAAATTAAATTTTTCAAAAGATTGATAGCACTTCTGTTATCACATATAATAAGTGAATTATCCATGAAAAAACTATAGTCTTTAAGTTTATGTTGCATCCAAAGTGCTTAAGCAAAACAACTAGCAGTGGTTATATATTTGGCCTTGGTGGTAGATATAGTAATTGAATTTTGCTTTTTACTAAACCATAAGATTAATGAGTTTTTTAGAAACTTACAAGTTCTACAAGTGCTCTTCCTATCAATTTTGTAACCGGTAAAGTCAACATAAGAATAACTAGTCAAATTAAAATGTGTGCCTCTGAGACATCATAATTTTGGGTTAATTGTGCTAATCAAGTATTTGAAAATCCTTTTGATGGCAACTAAATATGATATTGGCCTATTTGCAATTAAGTACAACAAAGATCTTTTCATACCTTTATATTTCTTTATGTCTACATAGGTGCCTTATTCATCTTTCTCAAACTTAAGAGTTGAGTTCATTGAAATTGTGACACTTTTTGAATTCTCCATCCTAAATCTCTTAAATAGTTCTTTAATGTACTGAGATTAATTAATGAAGATTTCATCTTTTAATTGCTTGATTTGTAGGCAAAAAAAGAATTTTAATTCTCTCATTATACTTATATCAAATTCATTACTCATACATTTAGAGAAATTTTGCATAAGAAATTGTTATTAACACCAAAAATAATGTCATCAATATATATTTGTATAATAAGTAAATATTAAGAAATTACTAGTAGCGTCGAAAATAATGTCATCAATATATATATTTGTACAATAAATAAATCATGAACTTTATAATTGATGAATACTCTATCGTCTACCTTACCCATGCTAAAATTATGTTCCAAAAGAAATTTGCTAAGCCTTTCATATCAAGCTCGAAAAGTTTGTTTCAGCCTATAAAATGCCTTAGACAATTTAAAGATATAATTTGGAAAGGTTTTATTTTCAAAATCCGAAGGTTGTTCTACATACACTTTCTCCATAATATATCCTTTTAAAAATGCACTTTTAACATCCAATTAAAATGATATAAAATTCTTATGGCATGCAAATGCAATAACATTCTAATGACTCTAATCTAACTACGGTGCAAATATTGCATCAAAATCAATTCCTTTTTCTTGGTTGTAGTATTTAACCACTAATCTAGTTTTATTTCTAACAATTACACTAGATTCATCCATTTTACTCCTAAACACTCATTTACTGTCAATAACGGATTGTTGTTTTGAACTAGAAACTAATTCTTAAGCTTTATTTCTCTCAAATTGGTTTAACTCTTCTTGTATTGTCATTATCCAATATTCATATTTTTCGACCTCAAGAAAAGTCCTAAGTTTAATTTGATATATGAATGTTATGTTATTGCAAATATTCCTAATAGATGATCTACTTTTCATGCCATGAGATGGATCCCTAATAACTAAATTTTTTAAGTGAGATTTTGCAAAACTCCACTCCTTAAGGAGTGATTAAACAATTTCCTCTTTATTTTTTCCCATTTCCTCTTTTTTTAACATAATTTTCTTTCTTTATTGAATGGAATCTTTGGATATGACTTTGTTTGACTCTCCAATGTGCATGTCTTCTATTTTCTTAACAATTTCATTACTGACAATATATTTCTCCTCAAAGAAAGGGTTATTTCATCAAATGTGACATGCATAGATTTCTTAAATTAAAGTTCATTTATTAAACACTTTATATGCTTTGTTAGTCATTGAGTAACCAAGAAAAATTCCAACATTAGATTTTGAGTTAAATTTTTTCAAATTATTCTTAGTATTTAAAACCAAGTATATTTTGAAAATTTCAACATTTGATTTTGAGTTAAATTTTCTCAAGTTATCCTTTTTTATTTTAAACTTTTTAAAAAAACTTTAAAAAAAAAAAACATGTATAAACTCATTTTTTGTTGTCAAAAATAACACTCATGTAAATTTTGAAAAATCATCAATAATTACTAATATATAATATTTACCACCAATACTTACGATTCTTGATGGCCCAGCCAAATTCATATAAAGAAGTTCAAATGGTATAAGCATTTAAACATGCATTGTTAACTTAAAAAAATTTTGACTTGTTTTTCAAATTGACATGCATAAAAAATTTTGTCCTTTACAAAATCAATCTTTGGAAAACCATTTACAAAATTCTTTTTAAGAATTTTTGAAATCAACTCCATGCTTATATGCCCTCATCTTTTATACCATAGTCAACTATTTTCATGTAATGCAAAAAAATAATTATCAACATTTGATGCACAATCAATATCAATAATGCATAAGTTTTTATTTCTAATACTTATGAAAATACTTTTATCATCAAGCATAGTAATCATACAACATGTAGATTTAAAAATAATTTTATATCTTTTGTTACACAATTGACTAATGCTAAAGAGATTACGCTTCAAATTATTAACTAATAAAACATTCTCAATCAAAATAGAGTTTTCACTATCAATATTATTAAAGCCAATGATTTTACCTTGAGCATTGTCTCCAAATGTAACATATTATTTATCTTTATGCTTTATGACACTTAAGAGTAAAGATATGTATCTCGTCGTGTACCTTGAACAATTGCTATCAAGGAACTACTTCTTGGTTTTTGGTACTTATAAAACAAAATTATATTGAAGTTTTTAGTGTCCAAATCTTCTTGGATCCTTGTCAGTTAGTTTTGGTTCACTTTTTGAGAATGAATTTTTGAAAATTAATTTTTCAAAATTATTATGCAACTCTTTAAATGTATCTAATAATTCATCATAAAAGTGATATAGTTTAAAATCGTTTAGGTCATCATCCTTAATAGCCATAGAGCACATGTTAGCGATTTCATTGGTGATTTAATCATCTAATGAACTTTCTTCCTTATCATCCCTTATTTCTACCATTGCATTTTTCTTGAATTTTTTGTATTTGAGTAATGGGGCAATCCACTTTAACATGCCTAGTTTCTTTCATTCATAACATGTGATTTGGCTCTTCTCACCTTTATCATCTTTTTGGTTATCTCCCATTAAACCTTTAAAATTTTTTCTTTCAAAGTTTTTCTTATTTCTAAGGTAGCTTTTGACCTTCCTTGCCATGAGAGCAATGCCCTTATCATCATCTTCACTATCTTCTTCATCACTCTCATATGTTGATGACTTGAAAACAATATTCTTATTCTTCTTATCCTTAATAACTCGATTATCATAGATTTTATCTTCATAATCCATAAGTGACCCAATAAGATTATCAAGAGAAAGTGTGTTAAGATCTTTAACTTCTTCAATTGAAATCATCTTTACTCTCTATTTCTTTGGTAAGGATCTAAGGATCTTCTTTACTTGCTCACCATTAGAAAATTATTTTCCTAGGACTTTAAGAAAATTTATAATGCTGTGAATCCTACAAACATGGTATGTATAGACACATTAGACATCATCTTGAACAACTCATATTACTTAGTGTATCATATGTGTATATAGCGATTTGTAAGCTCAACAATGATTTTAAAACTTAAAGTATGTTTGTAAGTACTTAAAATGCTTAAGAAAATGTTTAAAATTACTTTCAATGTGTGTAAGAATTGTATTTATAGTTTGAGTTTAAAAACTAGTTATTTGACACATAAAAATTTAAAATTCGTTCTCAAGCAATTAGAGGGGCCATTGCTACAAATCAATGGGCTGATTTCTACAAACTAATAGGGCAGTTGAAAGAGCTAAAGGATCGTTTCCTTAATATGTTATATTTTCAAAATTTTTCAAAAGCTTGCATTTTGGTCCCTAAAATCATAGAAATTAGTCCCTATTCCAACTTTGAAATATGCTATTAAATCACACATACACTCGCACATACAATGTCAACTTTTACCAATATTGTCTGAAACTTGTCTTTGATTCTTCAATTTGAGCACTTGATGCTTTCTTTTTTATTTGTATATTTTGTTATCACCAAAACATTAGTTTATGTGGCACTAAGCTCAACATAAATATCTTTTTAAAAAATATATATGCATATTGTTTGTATTAAGAAAGTACATTTAAGCACAATTATCGATAAAACATAAATGAAAAATTAAACATACTTCTTGGAATAAGATAATATTACTAGCTATCCAAATTATGAACAAATTAACAAATTAATAATTTAACTGTGTACTTAGTTTGGATACTTTGCTTAGTCATTCTAATAAATTGATTGGTCTTTTAAAGTATACTTGTTTAATTTGATCTACTAATCTACCAATATCTTATAAGCTCTTTTTTTATTTTTTTTTTAAAACCCCTTTTTTTTCCTTTTCCGGGCAACTCAAAGTGCTAAGTTTATCCCAATATTTTAGAAGCAAATCAAAATATTAATGCAATATCTAATATTTGAAATCTATAAACCAATTTTCAAATGCTCCAATATTTCACCTTTCATTTTATGTTCTTGTTGAAAATAGTCAAATAGCATATCCAACCCTTTCAGTGTACTAATTTCAACGCTTACAAGAACAAACTAAATACCAACTAGCAATTTATCAACCACCGAACAAAGACTCATGTTAGCGATGCTATAATAATGTAAGAGGATGGCCTACTCACCTCAAAATTGAAATCTTGCCTCTCATCTCAGGTAAGCCAAAAAATTGACATCAAAGAAAAGGACCACCCACCTAGCAAAGTAAATTCTCAATCATGCTATCTACCCTATTCTCACCAAGAAAATAAATTCATAGTTTAAGAAATCAATTATGTCAAAAATATTAACTAAAATCATAAATTGTAAAAAAAATAATAATGACAAATAATAAATGAAAATTGTAATAAAAATTAAACAATGAAATATATTATACATAATTTTGGAAAATAGGTTAATATAAAGCAAAATCCATTCATTTTAAGAGATATTACCTATAAAACTTCCACTAACATAAAATAGATAACGATTTCGACTTCAATTGAGAGTTTTGTCATATTAATTCCAACATAGCAACTTCATCATAAAACAGAGGATGAATTTGACTTTGATTGGAGATTTGGTACTTTAAATAGAACTTGTGCAAGAGACAAATTTATATACGTATTTAAGACTTTTTGTATTTCAATCAAAGACCATCTACGATTAGGTATTTTAAGAGAGAAAATTTTGACAAGCTTTCTTCACAAAACAAGGAGGAAGTTTTGGGATAGCACCAATAAATTTGGGAAAAATAATACACAATCAAATTATAACTTAATTGTAAGTTGTTGTAGAAAAGAAGTGGAAAGCGAATGTGATTTATTTATTTATTTTTTTTACATATTTTACAATTTAGAAAATAAATTAAGCACAAATTTGAAAAAGGTTAAAAGGAATAGTATGTTTGATTAATTTAGAATTTAATTAGATATGAGTATTATACAAACTTATTTTATTTATTCTCAAATTAAGAAAATATTATTTTTATATTTATTCTAACATATTTAGAGACAAATATTTATAATTGTCCCATTACAAATATAAATTTTAGGCTCCAATCAAAGTAGAAGGGTTTAATTTCAATTATTAGTGATAAAAGTTAATATTTATCTCTATATAGTATTTATAGTGACTATTATTTTTCTTTGTCACAAAGCATTTGTGTAACACATGGATTAACTTTTTAATAGAAAAAAAAATTATGAAACAGGCAACTTCCATTCAGTGAGGCAATGTATATATATATATATATATATATATATATATATATATATATATATATAATAGAAGTTTTGGTTTAGGATTGAAATCAAAAATGGGAAGAAGAACAAAGAAAAAAAGGGAGAAAAAAGAAGAAAAAGAAAAAAAAAGAAAAAAAAAAAGTAAAAGAAAAATCAATGGCGAATCAAAGCAATAATGCAGGGAATATATTTGAAAAGTTAAAAATATATCTAAAAACTAATTGGGTGGTACAGTGATGAAATTAAGATATTTATGTATATAGTTGTAATGTATATTAGATTCTAAATTAATTTTGATAGTTAATTTTGAATAATGTGTGTTTCAAGAGCGAGTGCGGCGATAAAAAACCCTAAAAACCTTAAAATTACACAAAAGTGATTAACAAATTATGAGTGAATTTTTTTTAAAACAATATATATTTTAGTATCATAATTGTATTATATTGAAATTCATATGATAACAATTGTTTACGTGCATGATAAATTTGATAGAAAATAATAATTTGATATCCATAAAATATATTATATATCAAAATTATGGTGAAATAATGTAAGTATGAGTATGAGGCCTAATGAAAATACAAAGTTGTAGAGTATGGTTATGACAACTCGAATAAGAATATGAAATCTCCAGGTATGTCTATGTTATAATTATGAGCTTCGATGAGAATATAAGATTGCGGGGCATGGATTTGACTGCCCAAACAATAATATAAGGCTGTCAGGTATGTTTTTAATTTATCTGCATAGGTGAAAGTTTTTCGCCAAACATGTATGATTTATGGATACTTATTGATGTATAATGATTAATTTGATTATGAAAACTGTTTAGCATATGACTAATGTATAAATGAGGCATTAGTTTAAAATGATTGTATAATTATTTATGAAAAAAATATATTCTTAAAAATTAAATTCACTAACTGAGCTATAAGCTCATTATTTTTTTCTATTTTCCTATTTTTCCAAAGTCTCATAAGATTCATACAGTATAGAGTTGACACTAAAGGTTGAGACCACTAGACACATACTGCATTGATCATTTTATAAATATATCATATTTATATGTATGTATGAAACAGATGAATATGTATATATGTAAATGATGTATATACGTTGTGGTAAGGTACAGAGCCTCAATATTTGAAAATAATGGAGGTTAAAGGTCGTTTATGTTAATTTATCACGAAATTCTATTATGTAAGAGTTACGAAAAAAATATAGAAAAAACAAAAATGTACAGAAAGTAGCAAGATTCATCTCGTACTCTAAAGAGGGGTCGAGGCGTGTCTTGTCAATTTGTTTCTAAAAATCACTTTTTTTGCAGTGATTATCATTAAAGCGTATCTCTTTTATAGATCTTCAAGAAATTGAGAAATTGCTATGCCATTAGAAGTAAACATATATCTCATCTATAATAGGGCTTAATAAAGACTAGATAAATATTTTGTATCAACATAATTAACAAGGATTAAATTTTTGGTTAATTCTTTATAATAAAATCTAAAATCAGAAGTTTTAATAAGTTATCTAAAAATATGTTAAATACCCTTCTGATAGTGTTTAGTATGTTCAGAACCAAACCTTACCAAAAGATTTAAAGAAAATATTATGCTTGATCTAGTGCATTGTGCTAAACACAACAAAACAATAATTGCATTTAGATATCATACTTCAAGATCAAGAATTTGTTCATTCTCTCTTTTTTTTTTTTTGGAAGAACGGTTCCTTCAGAGTATCAAAAGACGAGACTATCATTAAGGTACTCAATAAAAAATGATTTATACTCATAATTATCATCAAACAAATGTAGAGTTGATGACTAATACTTTACAATCCACACCTTTGAGAGGTGTGTAAAGTTTATAAAAACTTCATCATTTCTAGCCACTTTAATAGTAAATGTCACTTCTAGGCATCTTCAAGAAGAGGGTATCATTGTAAGGACATTGGTCTCATTAAGGACCACGGGTTTAACTAGAGAAAATTTCACATCGATCGTTTCATCAAGAACCACCACATCATCATAAACTAATTTTTTATTGATTTCATCATGGTCATTAGGCTCTAAAGAATTCATATTCAATTTACCCCTTTTGGGAATAGTATATCTTGAGCCAGGTGGCCTACCACTCTTTAAGCATGTCGTCGATGTTGCCTTTTATTCTTCAAAAATAATCACCTTGACTAGTGTATGGTAACATGAGTATAAAACTTGCTTACTTTTACAACATCAATAAATGCATCAACATTTAATTAGCAATTTTCTTTAAATTAACTATCATGCTTTATTTTCATATTAATTAGTGTGAGGATTTAGATGTGATATATTATTCACATGCTAAAACAATTCATGTCTTACTACAAGAGGCAATTTTTTCTCTCTTAATGATGGAATAGTTATATCATCAAAATAAAAATATAAAAAACATGCAGTGCTTATATCATCATCAAAGGCTTTAGATATTGAAAAATTGATGGCAAACCAAAGCTAACATAAATTTTCAAATGTTTTTGAAGTTTCATTTCTTTGCATTGCAGTGGATTAACAGGCACTTGTGCAACACAACTAAAGGTACATAAATGGGATGTGTGTAGTTGATAATCAAGAACTAGTTATAATGTGAAATATTCATGACAAACACTAGGTCTAAGGCTTAATACTATAACAAGCAAATGGCATTTCCTTATGCAAATGTAGGCAATTATGTGTGCATAAGCAAAGTTTTTACAACCATCTGAAGATGTTTGATGAATGATTCTGCAACTTCATTCTAAGTATGGATATGTGGAACCAGACGTTCCACAACCATCTTAGTTAACTTAACAGTAATCTTCAATCTATTATTATAAAAGTCCAAGATCCACAAAATGTTTGGGTATACAATAGCTAAAATGCCCAATGACCTTTCATCCCACACCTTTTATAGTTGTTTTCAGAAGGTATACCTTGGGCTTTGCTTTTATCTTCATGTTTTTCTTCATATTTGTTCCAATTTTACTTGTATGGTTTGTCAAGGCTATTGAGGCTACTAGTTCAACTACTGTATCAAAGTCAAGTATAGAATTGAAAGAGGAGTAATTTTTGTAGTGTTAGTTGTGAAAAAAAGCCAGTGACAGTTTGAGTAGTTAGTTGTTAGAATTAGTTTAAGTAGTTATCAATTTATTGTATAGTCTGTAAAATTAGCAAAATTAGTTATTAATTTTTCCTGAACTAGTATATATATTTCTATAGTCATGAAAAGTGTGTAATCTTCCTTTGCATTCATTCAAAAATAAAGAAAAACTTTCCTTCATTTCACAGAAAACTTGTTGCAACTTTATTGCTAGTCAAACCGTCTTAAATCTTCAGTTGGTATCAGAGCCTTAGTCAATAAAGGCAAATATGAATTCAGTCAATAATAATTCTACTGAAAATTCTTCTTTCTCCTTTGTTTCACTTATCAAACTTGATGGAATGAACTATCTAATTTGGAAGTCACAAATCTTACCTTCAATAAAAGGAAATAGTCTTAAAGAATATATCAGTGGTGATAAGGTAATTCTAGCTGGATTTCTATAAAACAAAAACTTAGATCAATTAGTTAAAAATCTAGAATTTGTAATATTGAGGAAGTAAGATCAGCTCCTTCTCGGTTAGATTCTTTCCTCAATGAGTGAAGAAGTTTTAAGTCTTGTGATTAGTTGCAAAACATCCTTTGATATATGGAATGCATTGGAAAAATAATTCAGATCATGATCAAAAGCTAAGGTACTTCAATTGTGATTTCAATTACAATTTATGAAAGAGGAGTCTATTGATGGCAAAGTATTTTCTAAAGATGAAAAAATTGGTTGATAACCTTACTGCGGCAAGTAATCAAGTGTTTAATAATGACTTCATTTTATATGTTTTTGGTGGCTTAGATTTATAGTATAATCTTGTTGTTGTGCATATAACTAGTAGAAGAGATAATGTTAGTATTCATGATGTTTATTCAATGTTGTTAACTTATGAGTGTAGACTTGAACAACAAAATTTTACTTTGTTGAAAGAAAATCAAGAAAATTATGTGCAGACAAGAAACTATTAGAAAAAGATTCTTAACAAAGGGAGTTTTGGACAGCCAAACTTTTAGAATGCAAGTTTTAATAATTTAGAGAGAGGGAATGTGAATTTCAAAAAAGCCCAGGCTGGTAGAGGCTTCCAAGGTGGAAGATCTTTTAATGAAGATCGAGAGGGAAATAAGCCAATTTTTCAAATTTGTTTCAAGTCTAGACATACTGCTACTGCATGTTTTCATCATTTTAATTGGGAATTTGTGTCTACATCACCACAGAATTAGTATGATCAGCAATATTATCAACATTCTTTCCAGAAACAACAAACCAATCAATGAGGTAAAAAGGCTTATGTTGCTAATGCTGAAGGTGTGGCTAATGAAGGATGGTACATTGATAGTGGTGCAACACATCACTTGACAAATGACATGCAGAACCTATCGATATATGAAGATTTCAGAGGTAATTAGTAATGGAGAAGGATTACAAATTACTCATATTGGTGCCATAACCTTGACTCTTAATTCATCAACACATACCTTACAAAATTATAAGATGATGCCACAAAATGTCCTATATGTTCCTAACATAACCAAAAATCTAATAAGTGTATCAAAACTTGTATCAGATAACAGTCTAATAGTTAAGTTTTCTAATGATTTTTGTTTCATTAAGGACAAGAAGAGAGGAGCATTACTGTTGAAGGGTGTTGTTGTGAAAGGCTTGTATAAATTGTTGCTACCATCTTCTTCAAATTTCAGTTTTATCAGTTCTTAAGAATAAAACAATTTTTCTAAAAGGTATGCCTTTGTTCTGTTCTTCTAATGCTTCCTCTAACTCAATATCTTGCAACACTAGTACTATGTCAGCTAGTTTAAATAAAAATGTTTGTAATACCTCATTTCTTATATGTCTTACCAGTAACTTTAAGAATATATGTTCTTTAGATATAATTCATCAAAGATTAAGACATCCTTATTTAAAATTCTTGAAGGTTGTATTACAAGCCTGTAAGAAATTATCACATTTTAATAAAGATTAAAATATTTCCTTTTGCAGTACTTGTCAGTGTGGTAAAAGCCACAAACTTCATTTTCCCATTTCATCAATTAAAACAAGAAACCTTTAGAGGTTGCTCATGCTGATTTATAAAGTCCTTCTTTTAAACTTTCTAGGGATGGTTTTAGGTACTATATTAATTTTGTTGATAACTTTACTAAATACACATAGGTGTTTTCACTGAAACTCAAATCTGATGCCTTGTTGGTGTTTAAGCATTTCAAACTGTGGGTAGAAAAATAATTTTTTTGTTCTATTAAATACTTGCATACTGATGAAGGAGGAGAATTCAAGGTGTTTGTTCCATTCCTTTTACAATAAAGGATTCTCTTTTGTTATTCTTGCCCCAAAACACATCACCAAAATGGAATAATGGAGAAAAAATATCGACATATTGTTGAATTAGGCCTGACTTTATTATAACAAGCATCACTTCCACTTCATTTTTAGTGGGATGCGTTTTATTGTTCAGTTTTTCTTATTGATCAGCTGCTAAGTGCTGCATTGTCTTATAAATCCCATTTTGAATTGCTTTACAAATTTGCACCTGATTATTCCTTTTTGAAGGTGTTTGGATGCTCGTGTTTTCCTTTCATTCGAAGTTATAACAAGAATAAAATGACTTTTGGATCAACTAAATGTACATTCATTGAATATAAACCTTTGCATAGAGGTTATAAATATCTTGATCTATCCTCAAGAAAATTTTATATTGTTAGACGTGTTATTTTCGATAAAACATTATTTCCTTATTCAAATCATTAAGTGTTATTTAAACCAAATTCGTCAAATCCTCTATTTTTAGTTCTTATATTTTCTATTCCTCTTGTTAGTCAGTTTCCTGTCTTAGGTAATTTAATAGGTTCCTCTCAGTAAGATACTGCAGTCTCACAATCAACTTCTCATGTATCTTCTGCTCTTTCAGCTTCTTTAATTGCATTTGTCTTCTTCCTCTATTTCTCCACCACCAGTTTCTATTCAGAATCATCATCCCATGTTAACCCGAGCTAAATACGGCATTTTTAAACCAAAAGCTTATCATGCACATACAAGTGAATTCTTAACTACCACAACAAAAGAAGTAATGTTTTTTCCTCAATAAAAAGAAGCTATGAAGTTAGAATATCAAGCTTTACAAAAAAATCACACTTGGATTCTTGTTTCACCAACTCATGATATGAAAATTGTTGGCTATAAATGAGTATTTCGTGTGAAATATAATATGGATGGTTTAGTGTCTAAATATAATGCTCGACTGGTTACAAAAGGGTTTCATCAAACTCCTAGTATTGATTTTTCAGACACAAACAGTCTAATAGTTAAACTAGCAACTGTAAGGATTATTTTGAGCATAGCTGTCATGAGGAACTGGGATATTCATAAACTTGACATAAACAATGCCTTCTTGAATGATGATTTAAAAAAAATAGTGTATATACAACAACCAGATGGATTTGTTAATGATCTTTATCCTTAGCATGTTTGTAAGTTATCAAAGGTTATATATAGATTTAAGCAAGCACTACAAGTCTGGTATGACAAGCTTAAATTATTTCTAACTCAATAAGGTTTTGTGAATTCTAAGGCAGATACGTCATTGTTCTTCATGAGTTTTTCATTCTCTGTGCTTCTCATTTTGGTGTATGTTGATGATATTATAATTACTGGTTCAAATCCTCAACAGATTAATGAGTTTGTTACTTATTTACATAATGTGTTTGCCTTAAAAGATCTGAGATTCTTGCATTACTTGTTAGGCATTAAGGTTTCTACTTTTGCTACTGAATTACACTTATCTCAGAATAAATATATTAAAGATTTGTTGCACAAAGCTGGCATGCTTGAGTGAAAGCCATGTAATGCACCTATATTATCCAGTATTAAGCTATCAAAATTCAGTTGTGATCCCTTCTTAAATCCTTCACTTTATCGAAGTATAGTTAGCAGTCTTCAATATATGATAATTACTAGACTGGACATATCTTTTGTTGTGAATTGTCTAAACCAATTCATGTCTAATCCCACTACTGTGCATTGGGCAACTTGCAAACATTTGCTACAATACCTACAAGGTTCCTCTTATCTTGGTCTTCAATTTTTCAACACAAGAAAACATGAGTTAACTAGTTACTCAGATGCTAATTAGGGTTGTGATCTGGATGATCGTAAATCAATTGAAACTTATTGCATTTTTCTCAAAAATAATTTGATTTTTTGGTCATCTAAAAAATAACAAGTTGTTACTTATTCTAGCACTGAATCAAAATATCGTGCCTTAACTACTGCATCTACTGAGCTTACCTAGATGTCTTCTTTGTTACTTGAAATAAACATGCTTCTTTCTGCAGTTCCAGTCCTTTGGTGTGATAACCAAAATGCCACATCTTTAGCCAAAAATCCGATTTTTCATTCAAGAACTAAGCATATTTAACTAAATGTTCATTTTGTTCATGATCTTGTACTTAAGTAACAATTGGATATTTGCTATGTTCCTTCTTCTAATCAGATTGTAAATGTTCTCACCAAGCCTCTCTTTATTACTACCTTCTGATATTTTTGTTACAAACTGAATGTTTACTCAGTATTATTCAACTTGAGGAAGGATGTCAAGGTTACTGAGGCTAAGGCTATTGAGGCTACTAGTTCAACTGTTGTGTCAAAGTCAAGAATACAATTAAAAGAGGAGTAGTTTCTAGAATGTTAGCTATGAAAAGAAGCTGGTGACAGTTTGAATAGTTAGTTGCTAAAGTTCATTTAAGTAGTTATTAGTTTGTTGTATAGTCTACAAAATTTACAGAATTAGTTATTGATTTTTTTCTAAACTAGTATATGTACTTCTGTAGTTATGACAAGTCTGTAATCTTCCTTTGCATTCATTCAATAATAAAGAAAAACTTTCCTTCATTTCACAAAAAACTTGTTGTAACTTTCTTGCCAGCCAAACAGTTTTAAATCTTCATTTGGTTTACCTCTAGAACTTGAATGAAAAATGAACAATAAAATTATATTATTCTAAATAAAAATAATATAAAAATAATAATAATCTAAATTAGACAATTATAATCTATTTAATAGAACTCCTTGGTGAAGTTGGTTTTTTTTTTTTTCGTTCATTGGTGCAATTCCAACGATTATACAATTCATAATCATAACCTCGTAAGGCTTGACCAAATGACATGTTTTCCCAGGTTTCTGCTATTTCTCTACGTGACTTTCACAATGATTATAATTATTTAGACCATTACAACAGCCTTAACCATTGCCATGCCAATAATTATCACAACTACTTGAGATAACACTTAGGTCAAGTACTGGTACAATGCTAATTGGGCAACACTGTTGATTCGTCATTGAAGCTCATTGTTATTCTCAATAATAAGGAGGCATGAGATCAATTTATAGTATTTATTGTATTCACGAGCTTGATATTGTTGTTACAAGACTATGTTTGAGGTATGAAAGGTTGAATATCTTATCTCACATGTATTCAAAAATAATACCATTTCCATATAATATTAATTATGAAGCAATTTTGGACAAGAAGGAGTTGTATTCACTAACTATCTTAAAATCTATAAATTGGATATTTATCCACTTGTTACAAGCAATACAAAGGATTACTAACTTTAAGTGGTCAAATCTCTCTTATATTGAATTTTAGAGGACATCTGGATCTTCATAGTTAAGTATTCTCTCTTTAATGTTTGATCCATATGACAATGAAGGAAGATCATTGCTTAAGCAATGTTACAAAGATACATCATTTTTAGCTTTTATTATATATCCCATGTATTAAGCTTCAAAGTGGATTTCAGTATCAAAAATTCTAACAAGTAGTTTTCGTTGGAAAGATCAACCAACAAACTCAAGCTTGCTGAGATTAGACATATTCAACATGACTTGAATGATGATAGTAGTCGCAAAAAATAACAATTTAATAACACTAAAAAAGAACATAATATAAAAATTAATCTTTTTTTTTATATAAAGAATCCAAATTAATAAAAATTAGAAAGTATACTTGTAACACCCACTTTTTCTAATTATATATTATATAGTAATGTATAGAAAAAGGAATGTTATGTTTTTGTGGAGGTAAACTTATAATATAGAAAATAATAGGATGTTTCAATAATAAGTTATAATTTTGGGTAAAATAAATAAAAATAAGAAAAATTAAGGATTAAATTAAAATTTTACCTTAAGTATAATTTAAATAGGTTAACCTTTTGTAAATGAATTGTGTCAATTTTAAGAGAAGGAAGAGACAAAGAAAAGAAAAAGAAAAAAAAAAGAAAAAAAAAGGGATAAAAAATTGTAAGTTTTCTCTCTATTTAATATTTATTTTTGGAATTGATAACTGTTATTAGTTTAAGAAGTAATTTTATTATTTATGTTTCATAAAATATGAAAATTAAAATTCTGTATTATGATGTAGAGTGTATAAACTTTAATTTTTTATAATTAAAAATTAAAAATTATTGTTTACGAAGACATAATAAAGAAAAATAAAATTTTCATATATATGATGTATGATAATAGATCAATTCATAAATTTTATAAAATCAAATTAATGAATTTAACCAAATTAATTTATGTGAATAAACTAGACATATATAGGGTTATTATATATTTTATTTCATTAAAAAATATTAAGTTTACAATTTTTAAAAATTTTTCAAATTTAACCTTTGGATATTGAAAATTATTTGTTTCTATAGAACAGCTAAATGGTGAAATTATTTTAATTAATCAAATCATCTTGAAAATTATAAGATTGTCTATACTAATTTTAAATTGTGTTTATTATATCATACTAAAATTTTTAGGGTTAAATTTTATTTCGAATTATTATAAGTTGTGAATGAACATAGTTCATTATCAATTTCTGTTTAACAGAATTTAAAGATTTAAAAATAAAATTTATTTAAAACAATTAGAGAATGAATTTAATCTCAAAACTTTTAATGTCTTACTGTCTACATCTTTATAATCTCTAAGAAATCTTATGATATTTAGGAAAAGAAAAAGAAAAAGAAAGAAAAAGGATAAACAATTGTATATTTTCTTTCTATTTAATATTTCTTTTTGGAATTGATGACTGTTATTAGTTTAACAAGTAATTTTATTATTTATGTTTCATAAAATATGGTAATTAAAATTATGTATTTTGATTTAGAGTGTATAACTTTTAATTTTTTATAAATAATAATTAGAAATTATTATTTATGGAGAGATAAAAGAGAAAAAAAAAATTTTCACAAATATGATGTATAATAATAGATCAATTTGTGAATTTTATAAGATCAAGTGTTATGAATTTAATCAAATTAATTTATGTGAATAAACTATACATCTATAGGATTATTATAAATTTTATTTTATTAAAAAATATTAATTTTATAATTTTTAATAATTTTTTAAATTTGAACTTAGGATGTTAAAAAGTACTTATTTTTGTAAAACAGTTAAACTAAATTATTTTAATTAATCAAATCATCTTGAAAAATTATGAGATTCTCTATACTAATTTTTAATTGTATCTTTTATATCGTATTAAAATATTTAGGGTTAAATTTTATTTTGAATTATTATAATATTGTGAATAAACATAACTCACTATCAATTTTTATTTAGCAAAATTTAAAGATTTAAAAATAAAATTTATTTAAGACAATTAAAAAATAAATTTGATCCCAAAACTTTTAATGTCTTATTGTCTACATCTTTATCATTTTTTAAAAACCTTATGATATTTGGGAATGTATTATAATTTCTAAAAATTAAATATTAGATGTTACTTAATATATTTTCTAATACTATTAGAATAAATGATTAAATTTAGAATATAAAAAAACTTAATTTTACGAAGAGTTGGCAATCAATATTTTTATTTGTTCTTATATTATGTTTCTTGAATATTATTTTAAATTTTATTAGAAAATAATATCATTTAAGATATAAGAAAAATTATTAAATAATATAAGGTCATTTTAAGCAATTTAGAAATATAAATTGTTAAATAGATTAGGTGATATAATTAATACTATTAGCGTCAAGTGAGTGATATTTTACTTTGTAGTAGTTTATACAAGTCTTATTAATGTTAATTTTTTATTACAGATTAAAGTGTTTTAATTAGCATTCATTGTGATTGCCAAGAAATAAGTATAATAAATTTTTTAAAAAGAATTACAATAAATATACGTGTATTTGATTCTATTTTTAACAGTATTACTCAGATATATGCTATTATGAAAGTATTGATTTTTTTATTATTATAAGTTTCATAATGATATGATTATATATGTGATTTCTTATAAATTATGTACATTGACATTGAAGTGTAAATATATGCATTGGGTTTTTAGTAATAAAAAAATAATTTTATAAAAAAACTTGTTTATAAAAGTTAAAAGATTCATGTACTAAGATATCAAACTTTATTATTCATTTAGTAGGCAATTACAAGTGTACAAAAAATGTTTATGAATGTAATAATTTTTTTGAATTTGATATTACTATTAGGTATTGTTTAGTATTTGGCACGACATAATAAAGACTTTTAGGAATACCCTTAGATATAATGTATCTTTACATTCATGTAAAGATATATTTGTCAATATAAGAGAACACAGGGCTAATCAAGATAAGAAAGTAGCTCTTACTTTCAGGTATAATTATTTACTTTTTTAAAAATTATATATCTTATTTACACTTATCTCACTTTTGGTATGTCATCAATAGATGGTATTAACTCAATTAATGATAAATAATAAGTGAAATCTAATTAAATGATAATTAAAATAAGATATTTCGAACAAATTTTAAAAGAAACTTTTAAAGTGTTTAAGTATTATAAATTTTTTAAACAATTATATTTTTGTCTCATTCTATAACATACACATATATTTTATATAATATGTTTTTATTTTGTACATATATAAAAAAATTAATATATTTAATAAATTTAAAATTTATATAATTTATTGTAATTTTAAATAATTAAAGATTCGTGTGCATAAAATAGTTTTAACTGAATTTTTATTATTTTATATTTCTTTAGTATTTAAAACATTTAATACTACTAAATTTTGTAAATTGTAACAAAAAGATTTTTATTATTAAAAAATATTTATAAAATTATATGAATTAAATTTTAATATTTTTACGTAATTTAAATTTTATAAACTAAAAGAAATTACTTCTTCGACTTTAGAATTTAGGGGCGAAATTAAATAGTGGGATCAAAGGAGAGCACGAAGGGAAGGAATACTCAGTGTACTGAGAATAGTGATTCCGTGTTGGGGACTAATAGGAAATAAAGTAAATAAACCGTAGAAATAAATAAAGAAGCAAAATTAGCCAAAGAAGGAGAGAAAATGGAAGCTATCTTTTGATAAGCATTATTGGCTCTATTTATAATGTTGAATGGCCAATCATGATTTGACATTTTGCATGGCGCGTGGTATTGAGTGGCTTTACAAAGACTTTGCATGGAAAATCAAATTGAAGAAGCCGTACAGATTCAAATGATCGACAAGACTTGATCAGATAGTTTATGGCGATGCAGAACTTTACAGGGGAGATCCAGTGCCATTTGATTGATTGAAAACTCTTGTCTGAAAATGTTAATAATATGTCCTTTGATTGAAATCATTTTGTGGGGAAAAGACTTGTCTAAAACGGCCTACTTCATGGTCCCATCCATGTGAAATCACAGGGTAAATGGATAACACTACGAGGGACAGAAAAACAAACTTTTGGTCATTTCATTTCACTAGTCCGGTATTGTGAACAAAGAAAGCACAAACTATAACCATCCCATCTGAACGTAGCTGGCAACTAGGCCCAACCCATTATCACCACCCCCAACCAGCTCAAAATTACAACAGTAAATGCATGATAGAGAATCTTGACTGGGACAGTGTCTTGTTCTGTGTCTGCTGTGGTGGGTCGGGCTTCAGGACTTTAATGCGTTGAAGCAAAGCAAGGCAAAGCAATGATGTGACCTTGGCCAGATGCTGAAAGTAGATGATTATAGGAAGGAATCAATGTCCATTGATTTCAACATGAGCCTCGCATCTTTTCCAAAATATTGTGGGTAATTTAATTATGCAACTCACCCACCAATACCATCTTGTTTTCATAATGCCTCCAAAACCAACTCCATGCTTCAAGTTAAGAGGGTTCAATAATTAAAAAATTCCTTTTTTAAAAAATTATATATTATACATATAAATTTTAATTTTTCTCCCCAAAATCAATGTAAGCCCATTTAAATTCTAAATATCTTGTACTAATTAATATTTATAAAATTTTATCATTTTTTGATAAAATTAAAACATACTAATTTCAACTTTATATTCTATCAAATTTTTTATATTATTACTAATATTTTTAAAATTTTTTAAAATATTTTGAATATAATAAAATAATTTTAAATTACAAATGAATAGATTTATCCGAAAATTATGAATGTTATATTTGAAGAAGTAGTGAGGGGAAAGGAAATTTCTAGTCATGAAATCTGTGAACTAAAAAAGAGACAAAACA
>CP135543.1:6259642-6285642 GCA_032402905.1 Khaya senegalensis
ATTATTTAGCTTACAAGAGAGAATTCAAAAGATATTTGCAAAAAGACTTTTGGTATCTATAACAAGACATAAATGAAAATTAAGTAGATGGTTGCAAGAGGAGCTGTAAGTTGGATTTCAAAAGAAAATGCACTACTAATTATGTGTTTACGCTTGCAAAAGGAGCTATAAGCTGAATTTCAAAACTATAAATTATAGTAGCATTATTTACAACAAAAGTAAAGTACACGATAGCTACATAAGCATACAAGGAAGTAATTTGGATTAGAAAACTTATAGAGGTACTCTGGCACAAACAAGAAAAGATAATTCTATTTTCTAACAGTCAGAATGTCTTGCACATCGTAAGAAATTCAACCTTTCATTTCAAGACAAAATATATAGGCATTCAATTTTATTTTGTATGAAAAGTAATAGAGGATGAAAGTGTAGACATGCAGAAAATACACATTAAAGATAATTTGGCAAATATCTTAACTAAATCAATTAATATTAACAAGCTTGAATAGTATTAATCCTTTTATGACTTAGTAAAAACATAAACAGCATTTAATGGTAAGGCAGAAAGAATTATGTGGATACATAATTAATTCTCAATTAAGTCTCTAAGTTGGAGAATGTAGATAATTGGTGCATAAAGATAGTAAAAAAGAAGAAGTCAATTTGACTTCTTCATGCCAAAAGTAAAAGCAATGCAATTGGTGCATGTGGGCAGGGAAGGAAAACTAACTTTGAAAAATGAATTTGAATTAAATTAAATAGCATTGAGGCGACGAATGAGATGACAAGAAAATGGATTTCGATTGGGCAATACTGTGGCAATTTCCACTATAAATAGGTAGCTTCTCTATTTCAGTTTTCCTCATCCCATTCAATTCTAATCCATCCTAATTCAATTATTTTTCTTCCCATAACTTTTCAATTTCTCTCTGAGTATTATCAAAACTCTACTTGAGTGTATTCTCCAAAATATTTGAGAGAATTATATTAAGTGAAAAGTTATAATTTACTTTTATAGTGAATTCTTTTATTTTATCTATAATTTTTACTCCAATTAATTTGAACGTTTTCTACGTAAATCCTATGCTATTTATTTTTTATCTTCAATTATTATTATTGTATGATAAGCATTACAACCTATACATAATGGGAAGCTAAACCTTCTACTTTTATTATTGTAATTATATAGTAGACTCTATCATTTAAATATTGTGAAAGGTCAAACCTCTTATTTATATTATATTATTATATTTGTATGGTTAGTAATGTCACCTCTATTATGGAAGGTTAATTTATTTATACACATAATAATTATTTTGAATTTTATTAATGGTTATAGTTAAAAGTTCTAAAGTATCTTGACAAATTCTAATAATTTTAACCTTTTAATTTTTCCCCTTCAAAAAATAATGACAACCTTTGATTATTCAAATAAGGTACTAGTCCGTAAAGAATCTCTTTAATTCTAAGTGGGGTTTCTTGCTTATTGTTCAGCTTAAATAACTGGCCAAAATGCTTTCTGTTGTATTAGTTTACCACCAAGTTTTTAATATCAAAGACAAGAACATGTGATTCTTCATATGTTATACATCTCACCAATCAGCCCAAATTTCGCTCCACCATCAATTCTACTTCTAAAAGATTTGGCTAACTGCTATCCATCTATATACACCAGCATATTGTGTCCACAATCAAATCGTGTTATCATATTTTTCAACAGCAAATCTTTCCTGTCTATTCTTAGTCTCTTGAGATCTTAGTCATCGTTCAAGTAATAGTACAGATAGTCATAGCAATTGGTTTGCCTAGAATTTTGCATGTTAAGAATGTTTTTTTCAAATCAAGTACATCAACATCCGTAGTTCCAAAAAGCTATCTTGTAGTTTATGTTGGAAAGAGTGAAAAGAAAAGATTTATAATCATAATATCATTCTTGAATAAGCCTTTATTTCAAGAATTACTATACAAGGCAGAGGAAGAGTTTAGGTTCAATCATCCAATAGGAGGTCTCACTATTTCCTGTGCTGAAAAAATGTTTCTTGATCTCACTTCTTGCTTGAGTAATTTGTGACAAACAGTGTCAGAATGCTTTGGGACTTTTAATTGCAACTATTAATGAAATTTAAAATAATTATCATGTATACAAAAAAATTAACCTTTCATAATTGAGGTGGAGTTGTTAATAATACAAACATAATAATAAAATATAATATAAACGGGAGACTTAACATTTCACAATATTTAGAACGTAATGCCTATCATATAATCACAATAACAAAAGTAGGAGGCTTACCCTTCCTTTATATATAGGTAGTAGGATAAGAAAAACTAAAGTGAGAAAAGCGCCTATTTATAGGAAAATCTGCCGCACCCTTAGTCAATGAAATTTATTTTCTTGCTACCTCAATGCTTGCATAATTCAATCCAAATTCAAGTTTTCAAAGTCAGTTTTCCTTCTGTCCACATGCACCAATTGCACTACTTTTTGGTTTTGGCATAAAGACGTTAAATTGACTTCTTCTTTACCTCTTCATGCACCAATCAGCAACACGCAACAATACAATATATCAAAAGAGATAATTTTGTTTATTTTTATACATATATATGTTTTTCTGTTTGTAAAGGAAGAGATGTAGCTAGAAAGTGTATAAAAGAGTTGCAAATAAAAATTTCCTGCAGATCTTTACGCCTTTTTGATTATAAAAATTTTTGCAGATTGTTACACATCTTTAATCAGATTTAATTACAGACATAATTCAATCATTTTTTTTTCTCAAGTCATGATCAACTTTTATCACATTATTTGCAATGTAACATGGTATAAATTCCTAGTTTACATTAAAAATGTTTAAAACTGATTGTCTCATGGACTTCTATTTTAATGCAGATAAAGAATAACACTATTTCTAGTGATTTTGGCCAAAGGTCATTTTGAGTGTGCAATGGAAACAATAAAATCTTTCCTTCTTCCTTCGGTATTTGAAGTAAATTACTCAACCATCAAAATGGAGAATAAATTAAGAAATTCATTACAGAAAATATGGCAAATGCAGTATCGTAAAGTCCATATAGTTAAAAGTATGTATTAAGAAAAGCTTAACCTTGGCACTTCGCAAAAATCTTGTAAAAATTTCAAGCCAGCTTTAAAATGTTTCTGCAATAGGGGCTCCAACACTGCCCACTCAATTTAGGTCTTCAACAAGAACTCTATTTGCATTAAGCTTATCATGTTTGACTAATGGAGTATTTAGTTATTGCATTAATTTCAAATATAGCATGAATTGTAACCTTCTTCTAGCCTCTTCAATATTTTTATTTTCATGGTTATTAATATCGGTTAACCATAATTTCTACAAATGAAATGAATTTCATTGGGCATGTTAGTCAACTGAAAAATTATTAGCTTGCAAGAAAGAATTCAAAGGATATTTGGAAAAAGTCCTTTGGTATACAGAACAAGACATAAATTGCAATTAAATAAATAGCTAAACCTAACAAAGAGGCACCTACTAATCATAGAGGAATTCAAACTCATAATATTCTCTTCAATAGAATAAATTATCTGTTATCATCAAAAATTAATAAATATCCCAAGCATGTCCTCTATCTCAAGAGGTTAGCCACTTAAAATTTGAGCCCTCTTATAAGTTGTTATCCAAGAAATGGTTGGCCACAAAGTGTTATACAGTGTAAATCAATTCAAATTATTAGTGATGACTTGGAAGATAGAACCATATGCAATTTTTCATATGTCTCTCCTCAAATTCCTCTACACCACTCACTTTGAATTTTTAAAATATTCCACATATAATGCCATGTATAAATACATATATACACAAAACAATCAAGTCTTTCACATTCTTTACTAACAAGTCTTTCATTTCTTCTAAAAAATCATCAGTGTTCTAGATCAATTTTAGAAGTATAGATTGATAATTGTGAAGAATGGTTAAAATATCAATTATGTGAATTATATGACTGCTGGTGTCTTTATCAAGTTAACATAATTTATTATTTCTGTTATTCAAGGATATTTTTTTTTGTGTGTGTGTGTATAGCAGATGAAATTAAGTTCCCAGAAGTCAAAATATATTCTTCTCGAGTCTATAATTGAGGAAGATAGTGATTAAGCCTGAGAAAAAAGTTCTTGAAGTATAGAAAGCTTGAGTAAGCAGTATATACTCAAGGTCTGTAATTCCTACCATTCTTATACATTTTGCTTTGATGAATTAAAAAAGTTTGTTGCTGCTTTTCTGCTGTGGATGTAGGCTGATTGTCGAACGACATAACTTTCTTGTTCTTGCATTAGATTGGTGATTACTCTGTGATGATTAACCTGTTATTGATTGTTTACTTCTTGGATTATTGTTTTGGGAATTATAAGTAACAAACTGTTTGCTATTCTTGGTTCTTGAAATTGGTTTTAGTTCAATCTTATTTGATTCTGTATAAATGATCAATATTGAGTATGTTGATGATCCAACATAATGGTATTAAAGCATAAGATGTTAATGTTTGAGAAAATAGCTCAACCTAAGTTTGAACTTGAAAAATTTAATAGTGATAATGACTTCAACTTGTGAAGGATCAAAATGAGAGCAATATTGGTGCATCAAAGGTTAGAAGATGCATTGTTAAGGGAAGAAAGGATGCCAACAACATTGATAGAAAAAGAAAAGAAGAAAATCTTAAATAAAGCTCACAGTGCTCTGATTTTGAGTTTGGGAGATGAAGTGTTAAAAGAAGTCTTAATGGAGACAATAACTATTGATCATTAGGAAAGATTGGAAGCCAAGTATATAACAAATTCTCTTGCTAATAGACTCTATAAAAAGAAAAAACTCTATACTTTTGCAATGAAAAAAGGTGAATCAATAAAACAACACCTTGATGAATTCAATAGTATCATATTAGATTTAGAAAATATTAATGTAAAGATAGAGGATAAAGATCAAGCAATGCTGTTGTTAAGCTCTTTTCTTGAATCATATGAGTATTTTGAGGACACATTAACACTCAGTAGGGAGTCAATTTCAATGCAAGATGTTAAAACAGCCTTGAATTTAAAAGAATTAAAAAAAAGAAAACTAAAATCAGAGAAGTAGGACAAAATGAGGCTTTTGCTGTAAGAGGAAGAACTGAAAAAAAAAAAGAATTTAAAAGAAAAGAATTAGTAGAGATCGAAATCAAGAAGTAAGAAATTTAAATGTTTTCTATGCCATAAGGAGAGACACTTCAAGAAAAATTATCCTGAGAAAAAGAACAAGTAAATGCAAATAAAGAAGAACAATGGAAAGACTACAATAGCTTCTGAAGATAGCAGCTCCCCTTATGATGAATATGAGTCAGGTAGAATATTTATGGCATCAGAGAAAGGGACAAAAGGACAATGAATTTTAGACTCTAATTGCTCGTTTTATATGTGTCCACACAAGAATTCCTTTGTTACCTATAATACAAGCTACAAAGGTAAAGTTCTAATAGGAAACAATACAATATGTATTATAATTAGGGTTGAAAATGTCAATATAAAAATAACTGATGGTTCAGTGATGGAATTATAAAATGTGAGACATGTTTTTGAGTTAAAAAGGAACTTGATATCACTTGGAATGCTTGACAAGTTAGGTTATACAATTAAAGTAGAAAAAAGAAAGCTGAAGGTGATAAAAGACTCCATGGTTACATTGAAGGGTAGCATGATCAATGTTTTATATGTCCTAAATAGTGAAACAATCAATGGATCAACATCAGTTTCTATAGTTTCAGAATCTGATAAAACCAGGTTATGTCACTTAAAGTTATGACACATAAGCCAAAAAGGATTGAAAGAAATATATAAGAAAAGTCTACTAGGATCTTATCACATTGAAGAACAAGACTTCTGTGAAGAATGTGTGCTAGGGAAAGCCTGTAAATTCAAGTTTGAAAAAGGAAAACACATTACTTAGAATATTCTAGACTATATTCATTCTGATTTATGGAGGCCAACACAAGAAAAATCAGTAAGTGGAGGAAGGTATTTTTTATCCTTGATTGATGATTTCTCCATAAAGTTATGAGTGCATATGTTGAAAATAAAAGATGAAGTGTTTGATTGCGAACTGGAAAACATTGGTGGAAAAACAAATAAAGAGAAAGGTGAAGGTTCTATGAACTGATAATAGGCTTGAATTTTATCATAAAAAATTCAATAACTTTTGCAAAAAAGAAGGCATAGAAAGGTATATGATAGTTAGAGAGATTCCACAACAAAATGGGGTAACTGAAAGGATGAATAGGACCATAGTTGAAAATGTGAGATGCATGCTTAGTCATTCAAAGCTATTAAAGGTAATCTGGGTAGAAACGGTGATCACAGCAGCATATTTGATCAATAGAACTCTTTCAAAGTCTCTAAAAAGAAAGACACCACAACAAATGTGGTTAGGTAAGCTTCATAACTACCATAAATTGAAGATCTTTGGTTGTCCTGCATACATACATGCTAGGAAGGGAAAGTTAAAACCTAAAGCTTTAAAAGGAATTTTTCTTGGGTATCCTAAAGGTATTGAAGACTTCAAAATATAGTACACTGATCTCAGCCTTCCAAGGTGTATTATAAGCAGGGATATACTGTTTAATGAAGATGCTATGTTAAAGTCAAATAGAGGAAGTAAATCAAAGGAAATTACTGACCAGTAGAAGAAGAATGGACAAAGATTAGAGACTATTCAAATTGAGGTAGAGAAACCAATACAAAAATTTAATGGAAATGAAACTAAATTAGAATAGGAATCTACAAGTCAATAACAACAACAGTTATCATATGGATATCAATTAATAAGAGACAGAACAAGAAGAACAATTAGACCTTCTTCTAGGTATGGATATGCTGATTTAATAGCATATGCATTTTCTGCAATGGATGAGTGCATTGGTGATGAATCAGCCACTTATACTGAAGCCATTCAAGGAAATGAAAAGGAGAACTAACTTGTTGCAATGAATGAGGAAATTGACTCATTACTTAAAAATGAAACATAGATATTAATACCAAGACCAAGAAAAGGGAGAATAGTTAGAAAAAAATTGAATCTTCAAGAAAAAGGCAAGAATGTCAAGTGAGGATGCAGTAAGGTATAAAGATAGGCTTGTAGCCAAAGGTTATACACAAAAGGAAGGAATAAGCTATTCAGAAGTTTTATTTCCAGTTGTTAAGCATAGCTCAATAAAGATGTTGTTGTCTTTGACAATAAAATTTGATTTTGAGTTAAAGCAGATAAATGTTAAGATAACATTCTTACATAGGGAGCTTGACAATTCAATATTGATGTTACAACCTAAAGGTTTTGAATCTCAAGAGAAAAAAGATTAAGTTTGCTTGCTTAAAAAATTTCTTTATGGCTTAAAACAAACACCAAGGCAGTGGTAAAAAAGATTTGATGAATTCATGATCAGGAATGGTTATCAAATAAGCAATTATGACTGTTATGATTACCATAGGCATGTTGGTACTGAAAAGGCAATATTTCTACTCCTTTATGTAGATGACATGCTGATTGCAAGTAAAATGATGTCAAAAATTCAAAATCTTAAGAGTAACCTTCAAGAAGAATTCAAAATGAAGGATCTTGGTGAAGCAAAGAAGATTCTAGAAATGGATATTTCAAGAAACAGAAATAAAGGCATGTTGTTTGTTTCACAGCAAGGATATTTGTGTAAGGTTTGGGATGACAGATACAAAACCTATGAGTTGTCCTCTAAGAGCACATTTTAAACTCTCAACAGGTGATAGACCTACAATAAATGAGGATAAGTCAAAAATTATCAATATACCTTATGCGAGTGAAATAGGAAGTGTCATGTATACCATAATTTGCATTAGGTCTGACATTACTTATGCAGTAAGTGTGGAGAGTAAATGCATGGCTAATCCGAGCAGAAATCATTGGGATGCAGTTAAGTGGATTCTCAAGTATCTAAAAGGGACTTTAAAAGTAAGTTTGACACGAGAATTAGATTCAAGAACTGCAAGGGTATATAGATGCTGACTTTACAAGGGATCTGGACAAGAAAAGATCAAGAACTAGTTATTTCTTTACCTTACTCAATGGTCTTGTGCCTTGGAAATCAACTCTGTAACATATAATAGCATTGTCTACAACTGAATCAGGGAATGTTGCTATTACAGAAGTTGTAAAAGAGGCTAAATGGCTACATTGATTCATGGCAGAGTTAGGGATAAAACAGGAGAAAGTTTACATCAAGTGTGATAGTTAAAATGCAATACATTTGAGTAAAAATCAAATGTATCATAAGAGAATAAAACACATTGATGTAAACTGTTATTTTATCATAAAGGAAATTTCAAAAGGGAGCATTGAACTGAAGAAGGTCCATACTAATGATAATGCAGCAGATATGTTGACTAAGACTTTGATAGTCTCTAAGCTCAGGCATTGCTTGCACTTAGTTTCTATTGAAGAAGGGATTTAGATCATACAGATGGAAGCAGGTTCAACAAACTAATTCATAATCAAGGTAGAGAATTGTGAAGAATGGTTAAGACATTAGTTATGTGAATTATATGATTGCTAGTGTCTTTATCAAGTTAACAGAATTTTTTATTTTTGTTATTCAAGGACGTTGTGTGTGTGTGTGTGTGTGTGTGTGTGTGTATCTAGCAGACGAAATTAAGTTTTCAGAAGTAAGAATATATTCTTCTTGACTCTGTAATTGAGGAAGCTGGTGATTAAGCTTGACAAGAGAATTCTTGAAATACAGAAAACTTGAGTTAGCACTATATACTCAAGGTCTGTAATTCCTGCAATTTTTGTACATTTTGCTTTGATGAATTAAAGAAGTTTGCCGCTGCATTTCTATCATGGATGTAGGCTGATTATTGAATCACGTAACTCTTCTTGTTCTTGCATTAGATTGGTAATTGCTCTGTAATGATTAACCTGTTCTTGGTGGTTTACTTCTTAGATTACTATTCTGGGAATTCTAAGTGACAAATAGCTTGTTGTTCTTGGTTCTTGAAGTTGGTTTTAGTTTAATCTTGTTTGATTCTGTATAAAGGATCAATATTGAGTACATTGACGATCCAACAATAGCTATGGCTATTCGAGTACCTCGCATCATGCACACTAAGCAAATTCTCCGCCAATCTAAATTGTTTGGAAGTCAAGCAGCTTCAACATCGGTAGATGTTCCCAAAGGCCATTTTGCAGTTTATGTAGGGGAGAACCAAAAGAAAAGATTCATTATTCCGGTATCTTTCTTGAATCAACCTTCATTTCAAGAATTGCTGAGTAAAGCTGAGAAGAATTCGGGTTTGATCATCCCATGAGTGGTCTCACAATTCCTTGCAGAGAAGAAATCTTCATTAATCTTACGTCTAAGCTGAATAGATCATGATATGCAATACTAGGACTTACTTTTATAATCAATATTGTAAATCCAGGTACATTTTATTTTAAAAGGAATTTGGATAGAAAATGTCTACCCTCGTAAGAAAGTCATACATTAATGCAACCGCAGTTTTTTGGCTCAATATCCATTCTGAGAACCCCATTTAAATGAAATTGATGATCTTTAAGCCCTACTCTTGGCTGATTAGTTGGAACAAAAAAACCATGTGATTTCCTCTTAAATCATGCCCAAAGCAGATCCCAGAAATGTCTCTTGACCACTAAAGAGTTTTAGATCATTTTCATACACAAATTCATATATACTTATATATACACCCAAATATTTCTGCCACAAACCAACTCATTTTTCAGCATTACCAATCACTAGCCTTTCCTCAAACAACAGTAAATCTCAAGTCTTTTCTGTTGATTCCTATTCAAAAGAAATGTGTATTCGTCTGCCTGGTCTCACTCTTTTAGACACATCATTCGTCGGACGGTTCTAAATGCAAAGAAAGGAACTTCAACAACTTTTGACGTACAAAAAGGCTTCTTAGCAGTATATTGTGGAGAAACTCAAAAGAAGCGTTTCGTAGTTCCTGTATCCCATCTGAAACAACCATTGTTTCAAGATTTGATAAGTAAAGCAGTAGAGGAATTTGGTTTTAACCATCCAATGGGTAGTTCGACAATTCACTGTGGAGAAGACACTTTCACTGATGTCACTTCTCGCTTAGATTCACCGCAAAAGAGAGGACGTTAGCTGTTATTTAATCAACACAACTTTGCAAGGCAGGATTGCCAATCATTCTAAATATATATCTTTTCTTTTGACAGAAGAGTTTTGGGATTTAAATCTTCCCATCTGATAATACTTAGTAATGAAATACAAATCGTTTGACCTGTCAAATTTTTAGTACTCTATCTTCCCTTATAATTGTCCTTGATATTTTCATCTATGTTTGTAAAACAGTACATAGAATACAGAGAGAAGTTTCGTTTATATATATTTGGCGTTTAAGTTCCAACAAAGATAGATAATAAATCGACAGATTCCTAAATAACCATATGTAATTAAATTTATAATTCTGGTGTCGGTTCTATAATACACGTTTAATTTTTCACTTGCTTTTTCCATTCTGCCAGTCAGCTAAGACTTTTCAATAGATCGAGGAAAAATGCCCTTGGCAACCATGAGGCCTGTAGTAAATTTCCGTTCATGTAGATCAAACATTTCGTATTACAAATACAGAAAAGAAAAGACTATGTAAGGCTTGCAATAAGGTTGGCAAAATTAGTTTCCTCTAATCAACGAAGAAAAGTAAAATGCAAAGAATTAAAAAGAGGTGGTGAGATGCATTTATTGGTACATACCTTTCAAACTTTACGTTGCTAAAAATGAACATTTTATCAATAGCTTGGATAAATTCATCACTGAACTTAGCAACCACAGATTTTTTGCCCGTGGATTTTGGTTAGGATACAATGCACATGCTCTGCTACGGGATTTGTATTGCAAGTTGACGTACTAAAGCAACAGATCCTGGTAATTTTTGTTCAAGACAAGTCAAAAATTGTAGCTCTCTTCTTGCCACATTTTCCATGATTCCTCTACATATCTGCTGCTCTTGTTTATTTCTATTCTACCATTTAATCATATTTTCTAAAAGTAAAATGCAACTCATGAAGAAATTAGTCAATTCAACAGGTACTTATCCTGTGAAAGAAGATGTTTCCTAAAAATAAAAAACAACCATGTGAGCTGTGCATAATTTGGTGTAATATGTTATCCTAGCAATATTTAGATGGTTCTCTGTTGGCTTGGTTTTGAGATTGTAGGCCGTGGCTGCCTGTCAACAAACTAGCAATGAATGATCAGCCACTAATCTTTGTTTATCAGGTGGAAAACAGAACCATCTGATACATCTTAAGCTATGTCCTAAGGGGAGACCCCAGAAAATGCTATTGGTCATTCACTTAAGATTTTTGATGAGTTTGAGATACAGGTTTATCTATATATACCCACTTACTTTGGTCACAACAAAATAAAGTTTCAGAATTAGCAATTGTTGCCTTTCCTTCAAACAACAAATCTCCAAGCTCTTTCATTTGATTCTTATTTGAAGGTACACAAACCTTAAGTAAAAGCCATGGGTATTCGTGTGCCTGGGTTTGTTCTTGCTAAACAAATTCTTCATCAGTCTGTTCTATCCACAAAGAAAGGAGCTTCAACATCATCAGATGTACAGAAAGGCTTCCTAGAAGTGTATGTTGGAGAAACTCAAAAGAAGCCCTTTGTGGTTCCTGTATCCTATCTGAACCAGCCTTTGTTCCAAGATTTGCCAAGTAGAGCAGAAGATGAATTCGGCTTTAACCACCCAATGGGTGGTTTGACAATTCCATGTGGAGAAGACACTTTCATTGATATTACATCTCAATTGATCAGATCACAACAGAAGGCACTTAACACAATTTTTATGGTTAGCTAAAAGAAAAACATCAGTCTGCAAGCTAGAAACTGCTGATCATTTGAGATGTAAATATGTTTTTTTTCTCTCTTACTTTTGTAGGAGTTTTGGGATTAAATATTCCCATTTCAGAAAGTTACTAATGGAATTCTTTATACAAATTTTTTAATCTCTAATTCAATAATTTTCCATGGTTCTTTATGCTTATTCTATATTCCCATTTAAGTATGAAGCAAGTTATGAGGAAAGAATTTAAAGTATCATTTAGATATATTTACCATCCAAGTTTTCTTAAATCTACATAGGAAATCTAGCTCTCATGTAAAACAATTAATTGTGAATATAGACAATATGGTATCTCACTGCTCTAATTTTATGCTTTATTTTTCACTTGATTTTCCCAGTCTACCAGTTCTTAACCAAAGAGGAGAAGTTCTCTTTTATTTTTGCCCATTTTTCCCTTCATTGTTCCTCAATTGATGGAAAATGGCAACGACGAGATGCGTGCAAGCGATTATTTTCCGTGCATGTGGATCAGCAGTTTGTATACACAGCAGTTGTTATGTTTCCAATACAGGGGAGGATCCTTTGTAAAGCTTACAATAGGGATGCTGACAAAAAATCTTTAATAAGAAAAACTTCCTAGAAAACCAAAAGAGTCGATGAATTGCACAACTAAAGGTCGTGTGTATGAACAGAGTTCTTTTATAAATAAACGCTACACAGGCGACAAAAGAATTCAAAACGTTATTAGCATTATTGGAAATGAGAAAGGAATGTGAAAAAGAAATTCATTTTAAAAAAAGCTTGAGTGTTGACTCGTATGGTTAAAGCATTCATTTCAAGAAATATCTGGACTATACAGAATACTGGCATTCTGGATTAATTACACAACCTTAGAAAGAATTGAGCTGAAAATTAGAATGCCTGAGTTGAAACTTCGTGTGAGAAACATAACTAAACTAGTGTTTATGTTGTTGCACCAAAATAGCAGAGACATGAATTTGAGATATTTCATTTTGTTGCATAACATTTTCAGTCACGATTGCATTAATCATATTTCAGTAAGAGTAAGAGTGAAAACCAAAATGCGCATACTATATCATTACAAATCCTAATATCCAATCGTGCATTTAACTAAATAATCTTTTTTTCAATTATCATAATTCCTAGTACTTTTTTTTTCTTGGGGTTAGAAAACTCCTCTCCTGCGAGAATAAATGGTTGGTTCACTCCTGAAAGGACTGAAATCAGTTTGATCTCTGAATGGAAACTTGAGAGGGATCAAAAAGATGGGCAGAAGAAGTATGGACGTGCCAGATGGAGGCTGCAAGAACTATTAGAGACATCTCAGAGAGGAATGTTCATCTCTTTCTGTCACTTAAATTTTCATGCATGTTTTTGAAAATTCCTGGCATCAGTAATTGTATTGAGTGTCTCAAATGTTACAGATTGCTATATTCAATTTCCCTTATGTTTTCAATGAGTTATGAGGCATCAAAGTTGCATCTTGCACGCTGTCTTTCTATCCTTTTTCTATGAACATGCTATTAAAAGCTGTCTCTAGCATGTCTCCAATTAAATGATCGCTTAGATTTCCATCCATTTGAGCACTGAATATTTATTTGCCCATTACCAAATATTTAGCTGGTTCTCTATTGGCATGGCTTTGACGTAGTAGGCCATGGCTGCTTGTCAACAAACTAGCATGATGAATTTTCAACCACTAATTTATTTGTCCATTAAAATTTTTGATGAATTTAGTATACAAGTTTATCTATACATACCCACATATTTCGGTCAGAACCAACTCAAGTTTCAGCATTAGCAATTATAGCCTTTCCTTCAAACAAAAAATCTCCAGGTTCTCTCATTTGATTCTTATTTCAAGCAACATAAAAATTTAAGTAAAAGCCATGGGTATTCGTGTCCCTGGGTTCGTTATCGCTAAACAAATTCTTCGTCAGTCTGCTCTATCGGCAAAGAAAGGAGCTTCAACATCATTAGATGTACCGAAAGGCTTCCTAGCAGTATATGTTGGAGAGGCTCAAAGGAAGCGCTTTGTGGTTCCTGTAAACTTTCTGAACCATTCTTTGTTTCAAGATTTGCTAAGTAGAGCAGAAGAGGAATTTGGTTTTAACCATCCAACGGGCGGTTTGACAATTCCCCTTGGAGAAGACACTTTCATTGATATGACTTCTCAATTGATTAGATCATAAGAAAAAGACCTTAAAACAATTTTGTACAGTTAGCCAGAAGAAGCACTAGGCTGGAAGCTAGCAATTGCTGTTCATTGAATGTAATATGTTTTTTCTACAACTTTGGTAGGAATCTCGGGTGTAAAATATTACCGTCTGAGAACATTTAGAAATCTAATACTTTATACAAATTTCTTTTCTCTTATTTCTGATGCTTCATATTTCTTCATTATTATTCTTGTTTCTTGATTCCCGTTCAAGTTTGCTCACAAGCTGGATTGCAAATCAAGAAATTTTCTTCAAAACCAATTAATTGTCAAATGTAGACACTATGATCTCATGGATCTGTAGTTTATGTTTTATTTTGTACTTGATTTGCACAGTAAACCATTCTGCCAGGCCTTCTTAACCAATAAGAGCCCTCAATTTTTGCTGTTTTTAACTTCAATCTTTCTAATTGAAAAAAATGGAAACCAAGAGCTATATGCGGGCAATTTTCGGTGCAAGTAGTCCGTAGATCAAGCAGTTCTACATCTGGAATTTGTATGTTCCAAACTCAGAGGAGGGAGCCTTTGTTTTAAGAATTTGTCAAAGGAGAAATGCAACTGTTAAGAATTTAATGAAACAAGGTGCTTCAGTAATCGCCTTTCAATTTTACAAGACCAAGAATGATTGATTTTATTTATTTGCTCGCAATAATTCACCACTTTCTTTATCAATTTGGTTGCTTATTATCTGTAGGTTTTAGAAAGGAGACACTTAAGCACATGCTTTACACAGTGGTCTGTCTCTCCTATTGGTGAAATAAAGCAACAAATCCTAGTAACTTTGGTTCATGAAATGTTACTAATTGCAGTCCTGCCTTGTGTTTATAATACTCATAGGCATCACCTTAACTTAAAGTATATCATTTTGTATCAAAACAAACAAATCTTGACTAATCTGGCAAACGTTAAACCTGGTTAAATGAAACGGTTTACTAATTAAAAAATGAGTTTTTTCGAGATTACACATTGAATGCTCTTCAAATTTGGCAGAAAGAACGTATACCTTCTTATCTTTATGCAATGCCTCAAGCATATCCTAAAACTTAAAAGATCGGCAACTTGAATTTGGGTCCCTTGTAGATTGTTACCCAGGAAATAGTCGGGCATAATGTGTTAAAAAGTCTCCATCAGTTCCAAGTTGTTAGTAGTGGCAAGTTGATGTAAATTAAAAATCAGTGGGGTTTACTGTATTTGATATCACAAAGATAATTTTACTCCAAACACCATTGGAGTCAACATTTCTTAAAACAGAAAATTTGAAAAAAAAACTTTAGAGCAATAATTTAGTATGAATTCAGAATAAAAACACTTGTAATTTTCTGCAAAAATTATTCTTATCTATTGCAATTATCCTCTTTTATAGTACTAGATTACAACTACTTTTAATTTTTTTCCTAGGATGCCTCACAACTCTTGAATTTTCTAGACCTCTTAATTAAGGTTACACAAAACAAGATTAACTTTTTTACTTTCATTAATTACTATTAAACTAGCTTTTAATGCTTGCATCATTCCCTCCTCTTTAGAAAACCACGCCCTCGAGTTTGGTGTTGTCGGTGACTTCTCCCATTTCCTCGCCATAGAATGAATACAAATATAAGACATTGAACGTAAAATCAATACATATGTGTTTTGGTAAGTCAACTTCATAAGCATTTTCTCCTATTTTCTTGATGATTTTGTATAGCCCAATCTTTCTTTTACTTAGCTTGAAATAGGTATCGACTGGAAATCTTTCCTTGTGTAGAAAAACCATCACCAGGTCTCCTTCTTCAAAGTTTTGTGAACGTCTCCTCTGGTCTGAAAGCATCTTGTATTTGGCATTTGATTCTTCAATTTTTAGTCTGATTTCTTCATGCGGCTCCTTGATTATATTAGCCATATTCTCTCCTTTGAAGTTGTTTTTTACTGTTTCTGGTAAAGAAACTAAATCATAAAAATGCATAAGTTGCTTCACGTAAACAATTTCAAAAGAACATTTTCCTATGGTACAATTTTTAGAATAAATGTAAGCAAATCCTACTTATGCTACTATAGTCTCCCATTGTTTAGGATTGGTGCCAACAAGGCATTTCAAAAGATTTCTCAAGCTCCTATTAACAATTTTTATCTGTCCATTTATTTGAAGGTGATGAAAAGTACTATATTGCAACTTAGTTCCAAGTTTCTTCCATAAAATTCTCCAAAAATGTGAGAGAAATATAGAGTCTCGATATGAAGTGATTGACTTAGGAATCCCATGCAAACGCACGATCTCTTGAAAATATAGATTTGCTATATTTGAAGCATCCATAATCCTTTTACAGCAGATAAAATGAGCCATTTTTAAGAATTTATCAACCACCATAAATATGGAATCCATTCCTCGTTGACTTCTCGGCAGCCTTACTATAAAATTCATGCTTACATCCTTCCAAAGTGCTGTTAGAACTGGTAAAAGTGTATATAAACTAGTATTCTGCACATTTCCTTTGGATTCTTGACATATTTGACATCTTTTAACAAATCTATATATGTTCCACTACATTCGAGGCTAGAAAAACTTTTGTTTTATTATGGCATACATCTTGTCTTGTCTACAATGTCCACCCAAGCCACCACCATGCATGTCATGAATTATCTTTTCCCTCAAAAAGCAATCTAGAATATAAAGTTGATTTCCTTTGAATAAGAAACCATCATGCAATAAATATTCTCCTTATTATCCGCCTACACAAGCATTCCAATTTGAGTCAAAGAAAGGGTCAGTAGAGGATAGGTCTTTAAAGGAATCAAAACCATCAACATTGATTGTCATATTGGTCAACATCAAAGTTCTCTTGCTAAATGCATCAGCCACTTTGTTACTTGCTCTAAATTTATACTTAATTACAGATGTAAATCGCTGCAAGTAAGAAACCCATCTTACATGTCTCCTATTCAATTTCTTTTGGTTGTTTGAATGCTTTAAAGCTTCGTGATTTGAGTATAATACAAATTTATTTTATATTAGATAATGCTCCCAATGCTTAAGAGCTTGAATGATAGCATAAAATTTTTGATCATATGTGTTGTATCTTCTTCTTGTGCCATTTAGTTTTTCGCTATAAAATGACACTAGTTTGCCTTCTTAACTTAGAACAACCCTAATACCAATTCCGAAAATATCACATTGCATTTCAAATGCCTTATTAAAGTTTGGAAGTGCTAAGACAGGTGCTGAACTGAGCATTTCTTTAATCTTTAAGAAGCTTTCTTATGCTTTTTTCATCTATTCAAACCTTCCTTTCTTCATGCAATCTATTATAGGAGCAATTAGAGTGCTAAAATTTAATAAAACACCTGTAAAATTAGGCTAAATCATGAAAACTGTCAACTTCTCCCACTGTTTTTGGTGATGGCCAGCTTGTTATTGCTTCAACTTTGTTACTGTCAACCTTTATTCCTTCTGCACTAACAATATATCCCCAAAACAACAAAGAATCAATGAAAAATCTACACTTTTTCATGTTGGCATAAAACTTTTCCTTTTGTAAAAGCTCAAATACTTTCCTTAGATGCTTTAAATAAGTCTCTTTGGATGAACTATAGATTAGTATATCATCAAAATATACTACCACAAACTTCCTAATAAAAGGTTTTAGAACTTGGTTCATCAAATGCATAAAGATATTTAGTGCATTTAACAAACCAAACAACATAACAGTCCATTCATAAAGCCCATCTTTAGTCTTGAATGTTGTCTTCCATTCATCCCCTTCACAAATTCTAATTTGATGGTAGCCCCTTTTTAGGTCAATTTTGGAGAAAAAATTTGTCCCATGCAACATATCTAGCATATCATCTAGCCTTGGAATAAAAAATCGATACCTGATTGTTATTTTATTAACAGCTCGGCTATCAATGCAAAATCTCCACATTCCATTCATTTTCAAAGTCAAAAGGGCTGGAACTACACAAGAGCTTATTGATTCCCTAATAAATCCTTTGTTTAGTAGTTCTTCAATCTGTCTTTGAAGTTCTTCATACTCTTTTGGAGCCATTCTGTAATGTGGCAGGTTAGGAAGGGTAGCTCTTGGTACAAGATCAATATAGTGTTGAATGCTTCTTTTTGGAGGTAATCCACTGAGCAATTCTGCAGAAAATAGCTCTCAAAACTCCTTAAGTAATGGCCTTACTTCAATAGAGATACCTTATTGTTTTTCCAGCACTTCTTTTACTAACAACAAACATGCAACTCCACTAGATTTAAACTCATATAGAAAGCTACGAGTACTCAAATAAAATTACTCATCCATCATCTTTGACTTATTAAAATCTTTATCTTTCATTGGGGCAAGCACAACCTTGGCTCTATTTTTGTAGAATGCATAAACATTCTTTTCTCCATGATGAATAGTTTTGTTATCAAATTGCCATGGTCTTCCTAATAGTAAGTGGCAAGCTTCCATATCAACAACATCACATAAAACCTTGTCTGAATAATTTTTTCTAATAAAAAATGAAACAAAACACTGCTACATGACTTCTACTTCGCCTCCTTTCTTAAATGAAACTATATGATACAGTCTTGGATGTGGTAACACCTTTAGGTTCAACTTGGTCACCATTTCTTTATATATAATAATCTCACAACTTCCCCCATCGATTATAAGATTGCACAACCTGCCATGTGATGAGTATTTTGTTTTAAAAATATTATTTCTTCTCTAATCACACTTTAATGCTTTCAAAGTCAATATGGTGCACCATATAACTAAATTAAGAAGATCTTGGTCCTCATATGCAACCTCATCTTTTATAAATTCCAGTAGATTTTTCATTTCTTAAGATTCAATATATACTCCCTTAACATCAACATTCTCACTCTCTTCTTCATCAATCAACAAGTTGCTGGATTGTTTTCTACAATCCAAAGATTTGTGGCTCTCTTTTTTGCATTCGTAATATATTATTCTTTGTCCAACGAACTGATTTGAGTTATTGTCACTTCTAAATGCATAATTTCTTGTTGCTGCATGACCTTGGCCTTGATAATTAATTGTTAGTCTAGGATTTTGCATGCCACCAACTGCTACCACTGACTTTGGATTGATATCTTAACTTCGATTTTCACATGATTAGCCTTGTCTCCTCTCGCTTTGAATAGAGCAGTTGCTAAACCTCTTTTGTTAACTTTTAACCATGGTAACTAGCTGAACAATACTAGCTAATGTCTAACAAGGTTATAGTTCCACTAGATTTCTTATATTTGGCCTAAAACTCATTAAATAATGATTAATAACCTGAATATCTGTTTCTACCAACTGCACACGGGTTCTCATTTTGTAAAACTCATTAATATACTCTTGTACAGAGTGAAGTTCTTATTGAAGAGATTGATATTGCTGAAATGAAATTTCTTCATAGTTTAAAGAAAGGAATTGCTTATGAACCAACCGCTTTATCTTTTTCCAATCATGAATTTTGTCCTTGCCCAATTGAATCCTTGTCATTTGCACTTGTTCCCACCAAGAAGATACATATCCCTTTAGTTTTATGACTACCAACTTCAACTTTTTGTTTTTTGGAAAATCAAGAAACTCAATGATTCTTTCAACTTCATTCAGCCAATCTAAAATCTCTTCTAGTTGTTCCTCTCCTGTGAAACTTGGAATGCCTACCTTAACATTTGGGTCTTGATCATGGTTTGTTGTATGATTAAATATAAACCTTCTTTCAAAAGGTCTAGCCCTTTCTTATTCATATATAGAGTCATCTAAAACATATTAAAAATGCTCCATTGCAGATTGATTTTTGAAATTTCTATGTTGGTATGTGTAAGTCTGTTGTTTTCTTTGTCTCCCAGTAATAGGATTAGAAGGAATAAAAAGATCAAATTATTCTAATCTAATGCAAAATTGATTAATCTGTTGCTACAAGTTCATAAACTCCTCTCTTGTAGGGCCAGTTGCTGCATGTGAGAATGATGCGTTTACTTCTTCTCATGTTCTAACCATAGATCTGTAATAACAATAGGTTTGAACCTGACTCTGATACCACTTGATGTAAACAAAAAAACTAGTGAGATTTATTCTATATGATATCTCAAAGGTAATTTTACTCCAAACACCATTGAAACCAAGATTTCTTAAAGTAGAAAATCTGGGGAAAAACCTTAAAGTAGTAATTTGATGAAAATCTAGGAGAAAAACACTTGTAATTTTTTGCAAAAATTATTCCTATAAACTACAAGTTGTCCTTTTTTATAATAATAGATTACAACTACTTTTAATTTTTTTCTTAGAATGCAATAGCACTTGATGTAAATAGAAAATTAGTGGGGTTTACTATATATGATATTTTAAAGGTAATTTTACTCCAAACACCGTTGGAGCCAAAATTTCTTAGGTAAAAAATTTAAGAAAAATTTTAGAGCAGTAATTTGACGTGAATTCAAAAGAAAAATACTTATAATTTTCTACAAAACTTATTCCTATCTATTGCAAGTTGTTCTCTTTTATAGTACTAGATTATAATTGCTTTTAATTTTTTTCCTAAGATACCTCACAACTCTTGAGTTTTCTAGTCCTCATAACTAAGGTTACACAAAATAAGATTGACCTTTTATCATTCTTGAATCAGCCCTCATTTCGGGATTTACTAAGTAAAGCTGGGGAAGAATTCGGGTTTAATCATCCAATGGGTGGTCTCACAATTCCTTGCAGAGAAGACATCTTCATTGATCTCACTTCCAGCTTGAATGGATCATAATATTCAGTATTAGAACTAATCAATAGAGAACATTTACATGTAGATTTTTTTCTTTTAGGCAGAAAAAGAAATGCGACGCGGAATGTGTGCCCACACAAGAAAATTGCACATAGATGTTACGGCTGTATTTTTTTCTCAATTTCAATTTGAGAGCATCAGTTATCTGAAATTGATTGTTATGTTTTTATCCTCATATGGTTTTTCCACTTTTTCTTTCTTTTAAACTGAGATGGTATATTCTATCCACACGTTGTTTCTAACACTTTCTTTCACTAAATACTCCTGTCATTTATGTGACAGTAGTTTCCGATATCAGCCTGAAAAATGGCCTGCACACAAATCATAAATCTTGATAAACTTCTGTCTTGAAAATCAGCTAAAAACATAGCATAAGGGTTGGACAGTGGGAAAAGCACAAAAAAATAAAATACAGATTAAAAATAAAAGAAGATGTCTATTAAGATGTTATCTGTATCATAAGAAATTTCTCATCTTGTTGTGATAAAACACTTCACAAGTGTCGGTATAATTAAAAATGAAAAGATTCTATACTGGTTCATATGGTTGAAGCAGGCAATTAAAACTAGTAAGCGGGTTGTGTAGGATGAATGTTGTTCTGTTTTAACATTAGTCAGATACTGTTTCCGAAATGATTCAATTTTATTAATTAGCACCATTTACTTTCTAACTAATTCAGTCCAGAATTAAACCTAACAAACGAAATCATTCACGCAATTGATCTTCATTGCAGAGCCAATGAAAGTTGGTGATTGGTTTACCCAACTGAGTAAATAAGAATTTCAGTGTTTCTATACTTCATGCTGCAATGCATTGAAACATTCTAGGCCATTGAAGATGAGATATTTGATTTTTTTTTTTTTCCCAAATTTTATCTAAAACTGTCTTAGATATGTCTGTTCCCAATATTAGTATTGCAAATTGTTGCATTCAGTTTACGAAGCCTTCCTCTTTTAATTGAGTTCCGAGGTGTTATAACGGCAACTTACATCTTGTTTGCTTATCCTTCCACATTGAACATGCTCTTAAAGCTTGTCTCCAGCATGTCTTTAATCAAATAATCACTTAGTTTTGCATTCATATCAGCACCGAATATCCAACTGCCCTTTACCAAATCTTTAGATGGTCTTCCATTGGCTTGGCTCTGAAATTGTAGGCCATTGCTGGTTGTGAACAACTAGCATGATGATGCTTTAGCCACAAATCATTGTTGATTAGTTGGAGGACAAGACCATGTGATTAGAGCTGTGGCCATTCACTCATAGTTTACAAGTTGGTCTATATATACCCTCACACATTGATCACTAAACCAACTCAAGTTTCAACATTACCAATCAATAGCCTTTCCTTCAAACACCTCTCCAAATTAGCCTTTCCTTCAAACACATCTCCAAATTCTCTCATTCAATTCTTATTCGTAGCGACATACAAATCAAGTAAAAGAAATGGGCATTCGTCTTCCTGGTTTCGTTCTTGCTAAGCAAATTCTTCGTCAGACTGCTCTAACTGCAAAGAAAGGAGCTCCCACTTCATTAGAAGCACCAAAAGGCTTCTTAGCAGTATATGTTGGAGAGACTCAAAGAAAGCGATTTCTAGTTCCTGTATCCTACCTAAATCAGCCTTTGTTTCAAGATTTATTAAGCAAAGCAGAAGAGGAATTTTTAACCATCCAATGGGCGGCTTGACAATTCCCTGTGGAGAAGATACTTTCACTGACATCACTTCTCGCTTGATTTAGGCCATAAGAGAAAGCTATAGTTATTGATCACTCAACACAATTTTTTATGCAGAAACTGCCAATTTGAATGTAAACAATTTTTTTTCCTCTTTCACAGGAGTTTTGGGATTAAAATCTTCCCATACAAGAAAATTTAGCAATGACGCACAAAATGTTTGAATATCATATCAACAGTTATCCGTATGCTCAATTGTTCCTTTTTATTGTTGTTGATATTTAATTGAATCATAATTTTATTTCTCCTACAAAAAAGAAACTCACTGTATGAAACCTCACTCAGAGCAGTAAATTAAATCATCTTACTGTAAGATAACAGACAATTTATATAATAACCAAAGCATCCCCTCACTGAACCAAGCTGTCATTATATCAAAGACCTAATAATCTAATTGGCTCTAACTCGATGTAAAACCAATCCCACTAGCTTTACAAAAGTTCTCTCAAACTGTAAGTCAAATAGCCTTGTGGTTGGTAACCTCTTGCTATTTAGTGCTCCCACATTTATTAGTAGAGTTCTCAATTTAATTTGGGTCGATATTGCTGTACATATGGGTTGAGAGCATACTTTAATTTAGGTCTGGATATCTGGACTGGGCTATCATTCGGTCTTCAAATACGGTCGCAGTGGACTCCCGATTTGTAAATATATCAATATTAAAAAATAAAAAAATACACTAGTAGCCGGGAAGAGAAGTTCTTCCTAACCCTTTGTTTAGAACAGGATTACTCTTTATTTCTCTCCACTCTCTTTGCCAGAGTACCTTCATGTTACCATACACCGTATGCCTTTGCAAAAAGAACCTTAAAACTTTAACAAACTGCTTGAAATTCATAAACCCCGATTACCCATATCCCCTTAATGCTTTAATATCTGATTTTTGTCGAAATGGGTCTGCTGTATATGCTCTAAAAACCTTTTCTTTCATGCATGCTCATGGCGTATCTTTAGATAGTTATGCTTTGTGTAGTTCTTTGACGGCTTCGACTTCCATAAAAGATGTTATACTAGGCAAGCAAGTGCATGCTTATGTGACAAAATCAGGTTGGTTGACTAGTGTATTTGTGGGTTGTGCTTTGGTTGACTTCTATGCAAAATTATCATTTATTAGTGATGCAAAAGTGATGTTCGATGAAATTCCTGTGAAGAATAGTGCGTGCGCAAATGCACTTTTATCCGGTTATTGTGAGGCTAAGTTGTGGGCTAATGGACTTGAGTTTGTAAGATTGATGCCTGTATTAAGATTGGATTACAATCACTTTACATTATCCGCAATGTTATGTGCATGTGCTGGACTATCTGCCTTGGAATTTGGTAGGCAGGTGCATGCCTATCTGATCCGTAAATGTCAAAATGTGGAAAATGATGTGTTCATGCAAAGTTCGCTGATTGAAATGTATGGTAAGTGTGGTTTAGTGTGGAAGGCATTACAAGTATTCAAATTGGCGGGGCATAGACTCGGAGGAGAAAGAAATATGGACGTTGTTCTGTGGACGTCAATGCTTGGTGTATATGGTAGAAATGGATACTTTAATGAAGTGATTGAATTATATGAAGCCATGCTGACAGAAGGTACCAAACCAGATGGAGTGGCATTTGTGACAGTAATCTCAGCCTGTGGTCACACTGGCCAAGTGAAACTTGGAATTGAGTATTTTGAATCCATGATACGTGACTACAACCTGGAACCTGGGCCCGAGCACTATAGTTGTATAGTTGATTTGCTTTGTAGGGCTGGTGAATTGGATATGGCATGCAATCTGATAAATGTGATGTTCCATAAAGGGTGTGGTATCGGCAGTGTTACTATGTGGGGGGCTTTACTTAGTGCTTGCTACGATTGTGGAAAGTTTGAGTTGGGTAAATTGGCTGCTCAAAAGGCCCTTGAGTTTGATCCTGATAATGTTGGAATTTATGTTATGTTATCCAACTTATATGCTAAATTCGGTATGTGGGATGAGATTGACCGGCTGAGAGAGGTGATAAAAGATAGGGGATTAAAGAAAGATGTTGCCTGTAGTAGGATTGAGGTTGCAAGTTGAATGCATTTCATTGGTTTTGATTCTAAAGGAGAGTAGGGTACGACTACGGTTTCCATTTCATTCAAGAAATGAGATTCCATAAAACATATGAAGCTTCGTCAATTGGCATTCATTATTCTAAAGCCTGAAATTACAAGCTCCCATCAATAACATCCAATCAGTGGTTCTGTTTGGAAGTGCTCGTGACAGTTTGCAGAATGAGATGTGCTGTCAAAGACTTGGAAGTTATAGCTATTCCTGTTGGGAGCTTTCCTGTTGCAAATATTCTGGAAGTGTTAAAGATGGTAAATTGGCTGCTGAAGAGAAGGCTCAATATCATGTTATCAGTCTTGTATCACAGTTTGGTTTGTGTAACAAGATAGACGTTGATGAAAGGGGTTGGGTTAGGGAATCCTGTCACAGATACAGCTAGATTAGGTAAACAATTCAATAAGAAAAGAAAAACTCGTGGAAACATTGATTTTCATCGAGACAGAATGAGCCGATTATCTGGCAGTTTCTGGATCAGCATAAAAATTCATGTCAAGTATAAAACAGGAATGTTAGTGATGTTAGAACAGCCCCAAAATTTTCAGATTGATTAGAGAATCCAAATTCTAAATCTATAACCTTCAGTGTACATTCTACTTTTTAGTTTTTATGTGAAGAATAATTTACTGTTACAGATGTTCAAATATTCATTTAGCTTCGAGGTCTCAGTCATGTTGTTTTTTTTCATGTTCAGCCGCTGCTCATGCAAATTCAGATTGGTATCTTGAAGAACTGGTGAGTGTTTCCACATTCAAGTAACACGTTTCTTGGCCATGTTATTGGATTTTGCTTTGACAATTGTACAATTTCCCGTACAACATCTAGACAACATGTCACCTATGATCAAGTATCTTATTTTTCAAGGATAACACAAATATCAAAGATCATTAAAAATGTGCTTGAATTTTGTGAATCTCCCGTAGCTGTAACTCTGCAACCAGCCATATATCTTTTGTTTTCATTCATGGCTCTTCCATTTGGCTGGAAAACCACAAACTGATCGTGTTTTCACCTCCGCTGCTGAACCAATGAAATTTGCTTCAGGCCAAGGTTTGAAAGAAGAAAATCTCAGGACTACCTTAAATTAAAATAATAATAATAACAAACCTGTGATAAAAATATTTACCGTAAAAATATAGTAACTTAATATTTACTCGCTAAAATAATAATAAAAATAAAAATTAAATATATAAAACTCACATATTAAGAATAAGAATTTATTTTCAAAAAAAAAGTTAAAAATGATATTTATATTTCTAAAATTATCCATTTTACTTTGATGATAAATTATTTATTTTATTTTTATTTTTAAAAAAATATAAAAAATAAAAATA